>JAJMLP010000008.1:0-238664 GCA_030569815.1 Diutina ranongensis (nom. inval.)
TAAGTTAACCCGATTAGGTAAGAGGTGGGGATTTGTTAGGGTAGGGGATATTTTCTAGTATTATCGACTATAATTATAAATAGTATGGTGACTATTGGTTGGTTGTATTTCAACCCGATGTCGTATTTAACAAATCGTCCCTAGGGTATAAGTCAATGGTGGTTATTAGAGATGTTAACAAGAGTGGAGTGATTTGGTTAATGGCTCATATTATAAAAGTTTAAATGGGGTAGATAACGTGACTGTGGGGGTAGATATTGGCGACGACGGTAACACTCGGTTCTACATGATACATGTATTTACGGTAAAACTCGGAAAGTTCCCGAGGTCGAGTCAAAAATGGAAATTCAAGTAAAAAAAGAATATGAATTTTTAAATGTCATCATCACTAATTTCCCAATATTATCAACTTTTTTTTTTTGTTAAAATCTTTTTACACTTAATCTCCCTCTAGCCAAATATGTTGTGCATTAGGGTTAGAAACGAAAAATCTTTTCCTTGACTGTGTGCAGTACGCTCATCACCAACGACTATAAAAGAAGAAAATCTCAATCAAAAACATTAGTGCGGAACGCCATGACTATAATCCGTGTTGCTCGTCTGTTTGCTCTAGCCGAACCTGTGAGCGTCAAGTCATGGCCAAATAAAGTAACGCATAAATGGTCATCTTAATGCTCGTCGTTAATCTTCAATGCTCAATGGATTTGCGAGGGCTGGTAGATCAGACATTCTTTTGGGAACGGGGTATGGTATAGTGTGATTTCTCATTAAATTGAGGTTATCAGCTATTGTAGATATTATTATATCCAACCTTTCAATTGGTGGCTATTATTATGGCATTTGCCATGCCATCAATGTATAGGTGTTGGTATCATCATAGAAAATGCGATGCCCTCAATGAGAAGTATTGTGCGGTAGTGTGAAGCTACTGTGATGCTTTCATAGAAAAGACCAGTCACACCTTAGAGGTATGATGGGGGGGGTTCATGTAGAGGTAGCTTATTGTTCTTGGTTACATACAATCGACGGGTATGACCTGTGTTAACCTGGGTATACCATATTTAAAAGTGGAGTAAAGGTGGCTGTTCTTATTCACCAATGTCCTTATCTTTTAGATACCTCATTTAGATGCCTCTTTTAGATACCTCATTAAATACCTCATTAAATACCTCATTAAATACCTCATTTAAATACCATTGCCTGGTGGTGTCGTTGTCCCCTCATCAACCTCGATTTTGTTTCCCACGTATTTAGACAATCGATCCAGGGTGCACTGCGTGGGGTATCTGCATGTGAACGTCAAATTCATTTAAACTCCGGAGATCGCCACTTTCTGGTACAATTAACCATGGCCAAGTTAAACCAAGAAAGACTTACCCGAGATTCTCGTAAGCTTGTGGAGAAAATTACAAAGGACGGTAATCCCTTAGTTAATGCTGCCATTTGTGGAGTGACTACTCGAGAAGGAACGGTAGTCCTCGAAGGTCTGGGATGGCGGAACCTTGATCAACCATCGTCAACCATCAATTTGAATGATCAGTTTTGTTTATTTTCCTGTACTAAAAGCATGACGGCAATGGCGGCACTTATTTTATTTGAACGAGGGATCATAAACCTAGATATCCCCGCCAGTACCTATCTACCACAAATCGATGATATCGGTAAGATTTCTCGAGGCCAAGTTAATTGCGATGATGGATCATTTATTTACCCACCAGAAAAACCCACCAATAAAGTAACCATTCGTCATCTTTTACTTCATACCGCCGGGTTTTCCTATGGGTTCCTTTCGAGAGATTATTTCCGATTAGCACAAAACCGGTTTCTAACTGAAGACCTGTTGAACCCTACCAGAGATTTTTTCAAAACGGGTAATATCCCATTATTATTTGAACCGGGGACCCAATGGATGTATGGACACAATACTGATTGGTTAGGGTTGGTAATTGAAGAAGTTAGTGGTAAGCTGTTGGGGAATTTCTTGAAGGAAAATGTCTTTCATCCTTCAGGGATGTTTGATACCTCATTTGCATTGGAAGATGATTCTAGACTTATTAAAATCCATAAACGAGTGCCCAAATCGAAAAAGGTGGCATTAATGAATCTGTATCAAGTTCCTATCAATCCAAAGCAAGATATGGGAGGTCAAGGATGTTTTTCAACGGTGGAAGATTATCTTAAATTCATTCGCATCTGGTTAAACTATGGAACGAGTCCGGATACCGGTAATATCATTTTGAAACTGGAAACGGTCAAATATGCTAAACAAAATCATTTACCTCCGGGGATTAAAGTTGATTTCAATAATATTGAAGGGGTGAAGTTACCTAAATGGGTATTTAGTGATGGGTTTACTTTAACGGGTAATGCCTATAATCAAACTCATTTGGCCACGGGAAGACCAAAGGGACTGATTTATTGGTCAGGATTTGCCAATCTTTATTATTGGATCGACTTTAAGAATGAAATTGGCGGGTTTTGGGCGGAACAGATGATGCCATTTGGCGATTTATATCTGGTACTAAGTTATATCGAATTTGAGAAAATGGTATACGAGGCAATTGACCAAAAGCAAATAGCTAAGATTTAATATGATAATCAATTTTGTGAAATTAACTCCCCCTAGTTTCAAATATCCTCGGTCCGGTGCTGGGGGGCCGGCGCCGCACCCCTTCCCCACAAATTGCTGGTGATCTCATAATCTAGTTCTATTGATTTACAAAATCTTATCATTGACCCAAATGATTGTGAATGAAAAACAATTGGCTTTAAAGCTTGATGATATCCTCTCCACTACCACTGCCGACCCAACCATTGTGAATGCGGTGGTGGCGGGGATCTGTGATTCGAAACAGATGATCTATGTTAATGGTGCTGGCATCAGAGATATTTACGACCCCAAGTCGAAGGTGAATAAAGATGACCAATTTATGCTCTATTCTTGTACCAAGGCATTGACTGCCATGGGAGCATTGATTTTATATGATCAAGGTAAGCTTAACTTTGATATTCCTGCCCTGACCTATTTACCGTTAATCGGAGAAATCGGCATTTTAACTGAAGATATGGTGAATGAAGAAACGGGGGAAATCTTACAGGAACCTTTGAAACCCAAATCTCCGGTTACTATCCGTCATTTACTCACCCATACTGCGGGGTTCTCCTACCAATTCCTTGACCCAGTGTACATGGCCCTTCATAAGATAGACCCTCATAAGAATGCTCTTACTGCTACTAGAGATTACTTTACCCAAAATAGAGTCCCGTTATTATATGAACCTGGTACCAAATGGGGGTATGGTCATGGTAGTGATTGGGTTGGGGTGATCATTGAGGAAGTTACTGGGAAAAAATTGGGTCAATTTTTACAAGAAACCCTCTTTAAACCGGTGGGGATGACAAAAACAACGTTTTATCCTTCAGAAAATGCCCTCAAGTTGAAATTATACGTTAGAGGGTCAAAGGGGACTCTTAAGGATATTTATCAACTTAAACCTACTCCTCAAGATATGGGAGGTCAAGGGTGTTGGTCAACCGCTGGAGATTACCTTAAATTCCTTCAAATATTCTTGAATGATGGCGTTAGTGCTAATGGTAAACGTATCGTGAGGAAGTCAACGATTAAATATGCCGTTCAGAATCATTTACCCCCCGGGTTTGGCGTTGATCCTTTAATGAACAATTTTGGGTGGGATGTACCCGAAGATACTCCTTTGGATGGGTTTACGTTAACTAGTCAAGCAGTTGGGGCGATAACGTTACCCCTGGGACGTCCTAAAGGTACCGTTTATTGGCTGGGGTTGGGGAACCTTTATTATTGGATCGATTTAGAAAATAAGATTGCTGGGTTTTGGGGGGAACAAATCCTTCCATTTTTGGACCCTCCATCTTTAAATGGATTTCGACAATTTGAAACTGAAGTTTATAATCATGTCGTTTCCAATGCTAAAGTGTGAACCCAAGAACCCGATTATATAATCTATTACATAATTGAATTTTCTTGATTAAGATTTTTTTCACTATCTCTCATATCTACGTCTAATCACGCGACGTACATGAATAGCTAATATCAGTCACGTCAATATGGAGGAGAAGAAGATGGTGAATAGAACAAGGAAAGTGGCTCAAGTCACCCGGACTTTGATGGCCTGTGATACGTGCAGGAAGCTCAAGACGAGATGTATGAGAGAACAAAATCTGGATCGATGTGTTCGGTGTCTGGTATTAAAGAAACCATGTTCTCATGAACAAATGGGGACGGTGTCACTTTCAGGGACGATTATTGGCAAAAGTGAAGGTGGTATCAGTGTCAGTAATACCAAGTTAGATAAGCTTCAGTCTCTGGTGGATAGAGTATTATCAATACTTGAATCTGGTTCTGAATCTCGAAGGCATTCTTCTCCACCAATGTCTTCAGTGGCAATGAGTCATTCTTCAAGTTATACCCCAAGTGAAATCATTAGTCCTTCTCCCGAATTTCTAATGTCACCAATGCTGATAGCGCTGTCAGGTAATAATAACCTTGGTCCGATCACAAGGATGATTAATGGTCAAAATGTCGAGAAAGTATTTGATGACTTACCAGAAATTTCTAACGCCGATGCTGAGAATCTTATTCATGAATATTGTATTAACAATTACCCGAGATGGGTGCTGATAGAATCGTCATCGTCACCGCTGGCGGCATCAGCAATGCTAGCGAAATTGAAACTAGGACTGACATTATTATTATATACCAGTCTTGTCATCCCCATGAGATATATTATTAATGATGATAATCTCGAGTGTTATCAAAAAGTGGCTCAACGGTTAATCATCGAGTTCCGTAATGCATTATCTCAACCACTGTGGAGAGGGTCAACCATGGGTAGTTTACAAGCGTTTACATTATTACTGATCTATCTGGTTTCACTTGCTACCACTCTTGAACGACTTGGTATCGAGGAAACTCTTGATCCATGGTATATCTCAGGTATTGGTCTTGCTGGCATTAACCTGGCCTCACTGATGGCTCTTCATAGCTTTGGTAAACCTACTCAACTGTGTCTGCCATTTTCTCAAGCATTTGATATTGAAGATGAAGATATTACCCATCTTCGAGTATTTAATCATCTTTGTCTTGTTCATTTGGCTAATTGTATCCTCACCGGACGTCCGGGAATGATTGATTTCGATAGTTGTTTGAGACAATGTCGAGGTACCCTTAGTTTACCTGGAGTGAATAATTTTGATGGTAGAATGATCCTGGAGATTGAAATATTGGCCATTGCTTATAAATACCTCCAATCACAAGATCATCCTTATCCTACAGCAGAAGTGGCTAATTGGCTGGCGCTGTGGGCACATTTATTCCAATTACAACAATTGGAATTTGCCCAACCAACGTTTCATTTTTGTCAAGTGATTATGAAGATTAAGGCCGAGAATATTAATGTCGACCTGGAGATTTTCCGAGTGGATAATCTTGGGTTTATTGAAGCCAACTTGAGTAGTGAAACGAGGGCAGAAGTGTTGATGCATGCCAAGAGGGCCCTCGAGATGGTTAACACCGTTACCGAGAATTATTTTGCCCATTTAAGCGATCAAATCCAGTTCTTCTTCTTCTATTGTGCCTGGCTCATAACTCGGATGGGAGAGAAACTGGATGATATCGACAAGTTGAAATTATTAATTGATCGGGTATCTGTTGATGGCGACATCCTCACTAAGTTTAGGGACATCTTAGCTGCATGTTAACTTAATTTATTATCGTAGTTAATATAAAAAAACTGTGGCGGGTTGGCATCTAAATGGGTAAATATCCTGCATCTCCCCCTAAACGTAGTCTGCCCCAGATCCCGTGAAATTATCCTGCATCGGAGCCAAGGTTTGATGCCCAGCACCTAACCACGTGAAATGCAATCATATTGGCTCAGAATTATTCACCAAGTTATATAAATCTCGAGCCAATTCTCCAAGCAAAAAGTTTTTTTCCTCATCACAAATGTCTCCTTCCCACTTTGATACTCTTCAATTGCATGCTGGTCAGCCCGTTGAAAAGCCCCATGGCGCTCGGGCCCCCCCAATCTATGCCACCACTTCATATGTGTTTGATGATTCAAAGCATGGGGCTCAATTGTTTGGCCTTGAAGTGCCAGGGATGATCTACTCGAGAATCATGAACCCCACCAATGATGTTTTTGAACAAAGAATGGCTGCCCTTGAAGGTGGTGTTGGTGCCGTCGCCGTTGCTTCGGGTCAATCCGCCCAATTCTTGGCTATCGCCGGGTTGGCTCATGCTGGTGACAACATCGTCACCTCTCTGTACCTTTATGGTGGTACTTATAACCAATTCAAGGTTGCTTTCAAGAGATTGGGCATCACCGCCAAGTTTGTCAACAGTGACAAGCCTGAAGATATCAAGGCCGCCATTGATGAAAAGACTAAGGCTATTTACGTCGAAACTATTGGTAACCCCAAGTACAACGTCCCTGACTTTGAAGCTGTTGCCAAGATTGCTCATGATGCTGGCGTCCCCTTAGTTGTTGACAACACTTTTGGTGCTGGGGGTTACCTCATCAACCCTTTCAAGCACGGTGCTGACATTATCGTCCATTCTGCTACCAAGTGGATTGGTGGTCACGGTACCACTATTGCCGGCGTGATCATTGACTCCGGGAACTTTGACTGGACCAAATACCCTAAGAAATACCCTCAATTCTCTGAACCTTCCGAAGGTTACCATGGTTTGGTTCTTAGTGATGCTTTGGGTAAGGCTGCTTACATTGGTCACGTTAGAATCGAATTATTGAGAGACTTGGGTCCCGCTTTGAACCCTTTTGGTGCTTTCCTCTTGTTGCAAGGGTTGGAAACCTTGTCTTTGAGAGTGGACAGACAATCTTCTAACGGGTTGAAGCTTGCCCAATGGTTAGAAAAGAACCCTAATGTCAAATCAGTTTCTTACCTTGGGTTGGAACTGCACCCTACTCATAAGTTGGCATTGAAATACTTGAACAACAAGGAAAACTTTGGTGGGGCTCTTACCTTTGAATTGAAGGACTTACCCACCAAGGTTGAAGACCCTTTCCAAGAAGCCGCCGCCAAGTTTGTCGATGGGTTGAAATTGGCCCTGAACTTGGCCAATGTTGGTGATTCTAAGACCTTGGTCATTGCTCCTTGGTACACCACTCATCAACAATTGACTGATGACGAAAAGGAAGCTTCTGGGGTCACCAAGGGGATGATTAGATTATCGATCGGTACCGAATACATCGATGACATCATTGCCGACTTTGAACAATCTTTCAAGAACACTTACGGCAATTAGTTATTTAGCAATTAAACAAGATAATGATGACAACAGCAGTAGTAGCAGCAGCAGCAGCAGCAGCCTCGACATTAGGTTGACATTAGACATGCACTCCACGATGGTATCATGGGGTGATGATGGTGCTCGGCGGTTACTAAGAAGCAGATACCAATATGCCTGATGATGATGCCGCCATCATAGCCAAAGAATTAAAATTTAAAATTTAAAATTTTCTAATCAGTCACCTAACCATCGACGGTTTGGTAATGGCCACGTCATACCTGCGTTTCTCCATCCTCGCTTACTAAAACGTAAATAAAACCATAATACCATTTTTTATTGCACCGACGCAGGGGTAGATTTGGTTTTTTTCTCCCCGAATGGTAGCGCGCGCGGGAGGGGGTGCCTAGTGTTAAAGTCAAGCACTAGACATGATGTTGCCATCAATACGCACCCACTTTTTACCAACTGTCCGCCATTTAGTGACGACTATGTCTTACAATTTAAGTGATATCAAATATATAAGCGCCCCCACGCTTAAGCTGTGGCTTGATAAAGGTCTGCCCAACGGTAAAGTTGCTATTATCGATGTCCGAGACCTGGACTATGTTGGTGGTCATATCAAGGGGTGTATACATGTTCCGGCAAATGAATTTGAAGACCGGCTACCCGAGCTTCAAAACAAGTTGATCGAGATGGGGGTGAATGATGTCGTTTTCCATTGCGCTTTATCTCAAGTCCGGGGCCCCCTGACAACGTTGAAGTTTTTACGGGCAAATGCAGCGGGGAATAACGATAAACTCAAAGTATTACGGGTTTACGTACTTAAGGGAGGGTTTACGAGATGGCAACAAGAATTTGGTGAAGATTCTCTGGTGACTGAGGATTATGATTCCCAAATATGGTTAGGAGGATTTTAACGAGGTTGACATTGCACTTGTGACATTAATACATTAGCTATAGATACATGTGATAGTACCTGGAAAGACATAAATAACCAATAACCACTAGATAAGAGAAGGCCCGTCATAACTGGAGTAAACTGGGCGTCTGGCCAAGTTTTGTTGTAATTGCTGTTGAGCTTGAGTCAAATAAGATTGTTGAACCGCTTGACGTTGAGTTTCTGGGAATACTGGCACCGTGGGTAAATGTTCAAGCCCCCCAGCGGTGGCATGTACTGGCAATTGCTGGATGGGTTGGCCAGTTTGCGATTCAAAGAGTCGTTGGGTACCTTCCAGAATTTTAAATGGATTGGATCCAGTCAGAACAGGTTTAATCAGTTGTTGGGGATTAGCAAACGACAACGCCGTAGTCCCCGATTGAGAATTAAATCTCAGAGTGGCAAAAGGATTCAGATCAACCCCACCAGTGGGTTGGGCAGAAAAGGGGTTGGTAGTAGACGCAGCTGCCACTCCTCGGTTGCCAGTAAAAGTGCCATTAAGAAATGGATTGGTAGATTGGTGTTGAAGGGGTTGAGGGGCAGCAGGTTGACCACCACCAGTATGGGAAAAGTTAAACCCTCCAGTACTAGCAGCTTGAAGCATTGGTTGTTGTACTTGTCCACCGGGTTGTTGGAAAGAATATCCACCAGTTTGTTGCGAGGCCATTTGAGGTTGAGTTTGACCAAATGCAAACCCAGTTGGTTGTTGTTGTTGTTGTTGAGGCTGAACAGGAGTCTGAGAGAAGTTAAACCCACCAGTAGTAGCTGGCTGGAATAAGAACCCAGTGGTTTGTTGTTGAGGAGCAGTTTGTTGAGCTTGTAACTGAGCTTGTTGCACTTGAGCTTGTAATTGAGCATTTTGAGCTTGAAGTTGGGCAGTTTGTTGAGCTTGTAATTGAGCCTGAGCATGTAACTGAGCGGTTTGTTGAGCTGCTAATTGAGCTTGAGCTTGTTGAGCCGCCAAATTATTTTGGTTTTGTGCTTGCAATTGAGCTTGCATTTGTGCCTGCCTTTGTGCTTCTTGTTGTTGTTGAGCTTGTTGTTGTGCAGCTTGTTGTTGTTGAGCTTGTTGTTGAGCTTGCAATTGAGCTTGTTGTTGAGCTTGTTGCTGAGCCTGTATTTGAGCCTGTTGCTGAGCCTGTTGCTGTTGAGCCTGTAATTGACTTTGGTCGACTTGATCAAAAACATTCAAAGTAGCAAACTGTTGAGCATAAGGATTAGTAGCAGCGAGACCGCCACCACCATTTTCTTGAGTACCGGAATTACCCCAAGGGTTATATTGTTGAACCATTAATGACAGCTGTCTTTGATGATTAGCTTCTGATAGAGCCCGTTGTTGTAATCGCTGAGTAAACTTTGACGGTTCTCCCCCTTCCTTTCTTGCCTTTTCTTCCAAATATTGACTACGATTCAATTCAAAATTGGGGTCATCCAAATATTCTTCAAGAGATGAAGTCAATGCCGTTGGTGCATGCTTGATGGTAGGCACATGAAGCTTGGTAGCATATTCCAAGTGTTTCGCCACTCGAAGATAATCAATGACATATTTGGTTTGATCAACAAACTTAGTGTAAATCTTAAGCGCCCGTTGAGCATCAGGTTTCAGGATTTCAAAGTAATGTTCCAACAAGTTAATCACCCCTTCATTTAATTCCTGGAACAATGCCAATAAATCATTCACCAATAACCGGAACAGGGTAAGCACGATATCATTATTGATTTCATTTTCCGAAAACGAGTTCTTGAGCAAGGCGTCGATTTGTTTTTGAACCAGTTCACATTCACGTAATAACCCCTTTTCAATCCTAAGTTCTCTTAATCTCCCCCCACGACCCGAGGTCAGGTTATTGGTGCGTTCATCTCTTACATAATCGGTGCCGGTCAGGTCGTATTCTTTAACTCTAGCAATGAGATATTTGGAATAACGAACAAGAAAGCGAATGTCTTGACTATTACCTTGACCCAGCACCACTGCTGCTGATGAATTAAGCAGTAACATCAGGGGGTGTTTGCGAAGATAACGAAGGGTGACATCCCGATCCCCCTCTCGAATCATAAGATGAAGAACAATCAACAGTTTAAACACCACTGACCATGCCAGATCTTGAAGTCTTCCAGCAAGGGTTCTCATAATGACGTTAAAGTTTTCTGATTCGGTGGTGTGGGTACCATAAGAAGTGGCCATAAGGATTGGCTCGATATATTTCGACTTTGGGGCAGCCACCTTGACCTTGGTTGCCCCCTTGACGATCTTTTCATAATTCGACATTGCAAATCGTTCGCCGTCAAGTGTCGTCGATAACTGACCTTGGTGGATGTGAGTGATCAAATCAGTGGGCTGGTGGCTTGCGAAAAATCAATCGGTCGCGGGCCGGAGTGGCTGGGTGTGAAGGTAACCAAGTAGAGATTAGGTAATAGATGGGGAAAAGGCTAGAGGAGGGTATGTCGAATAAACAAAGAAAGTGGTTGAGGTTTAATCACCAGATAACTCGAAGTGGTTGGTGTAGATTTCCTCCCGAAAATGGAGGAAGGTGGAGACAATGACATAGGCGCAGGATTGCGTTTGTCAACCAAATTGACGATGACACACCTGATATCAACAACCCCCGATTTACGGTAAAATTGAGTTGATTGATGTTAAGGGGAATTTTGCTGGAGCAAACGCTCATGTGCAATTGAATGATAACGATATTTTAAAAGTATTATTATCACCATTGCTAATTGGATAAATATATCATTCTCGTCAACTTCGGAGGCTACATGCAGGCAGGTACCATCAGATTCTGATAGATACACCATGATGCTATCAAAAAGACGTAGGCATATATGGGACAAAAATGATAGGTTTATTAGCGTTACCAAATGATTGTTGCCAACGTGGTGCCAATGTCTCGCCATCACTTCCCTCACTCTAATTCCATTGTGCGCCCTCCTCTTCTCCAACCCCAATGACCGATATCCAACCAAGAAATATCATCTACTGTGGGGTATGCCTGTTCCCCCCAGAATACTGTGAATTCGGAGGTAAGAAAAAAAGATGTAATGACTGGCTCCAACAAAATCACCCCGATCTCTTCACCAAAATCAATGGTGACCTGGTCACTGAAGGTATGAGTACGTTGTCACTTGAAAAGCAACAAAAGATTGAAAATGACTTATCAAAGATGAATAAGAAGGAAGAAGCTAAAGCTGAAAGGGAAATGCAAAAGAAGCTCAATTCAAAAGTGGTGATCAAGCGGATCGAAAGAAATAAACGGAAACACATCATCCTGATCACTGGGTTGGAAATCTTTGACGTTGATATGAAGAAGTTAGCCAAGACGTTTGCTCTGAAGTTTGCCACTGGGGCATCTGTTGGTAAGACTGCCGATAAGAAAGAAGAAATCTTGGTGCAAGGGGATGTCCTGGATGAAGCTAAAGAATATATTGAAAAATTATTAGAAGAGCAAGGGTTGGGGGATGTCAAGGTGGAACAAATTGATGATAAGAAGAAGAAAAAGAAGGATGAAGCTAGTGGGGGTGCTGGTGGGGGTGCTGGGGGTGCTGGGGGTCAATAATATAATATAATATAATATAATATATAATAAGGAATCTAAAAATCTACCATTTAAAAATATTTTTTCTATAACGTTTTTGCTATATCAAAGAAGCATGCTCGTCACCTTTACTTGTTGATCTTCTCTCACTTGAATTGGAGGTAACTTAACCTCATGATCCCTTGGTGGGGACCCGGTAGAAGGTCTCAATGGGGGGAGAGGGGGAGGTGGCGGTGCTGATTGGGGCACTTGTTGAACCAAGGGCATAAAAATCACTCCTGGTTGAGTGGGCATGGCAATTGGTTGAGGTCTTTGTCCAGGTAATTGTGGGGGTAATACAGCAATGGGTACCGGAGACCCCGCCACTTGAGCTTGAGGCACTAATGGTGCCGGTCCATAAGGAGTAGATACCAAGATTGGTTGACTAACTGGGGTAGGTAAACCTGATTCTGGCGAAGGTTGAGGCATGAAAGCAATGGCGGGGGCGATGGCATTTGGGGGGAATCCATGGACGCCAAGTTTAGGTGACGTCGTCAGCGGTCTCTTAAGAGGTGGAGGCATTCCATTAACTGAAGCTACCGCCACTACATGAGCAGCATCCAACTTTTCTTGTCGTAACAGTTGGTTATATTGCGCCATTCTTAATTGGTTTCGTTGATTAACGTCCATATTAAGATAGGCACAATGAAGCTTACCCTTAATGCAATTATGACAAGCGGGTAAGTTTTCATCACATTTAATCCGACGCTTTTTACAAGTACCACACCCCAAATGAGAGTTACGATGTTTGCGACGCAGGTTTTTCTTTTTAGGTAATTCCAGTTGTCCCCGACCGTAATCAATCGGGTCACTAATGGAACCAGGGCGTTGAGGACCAGCCGCTTCGTTTGGTTCCGAGGTTGTTGGCAGGGCATTACTCCCCGATGGTGGGGATTCGGATAACTCTTGTTTAGTCAATGGTTCTTCACTAGATTCGGGTTCTTGTTTTACTGATTCATCTGATTGGTTTCCTTCTTGATCCAGGGATTCGGTATTTGCATCAGGGTCTTGTTTAATCACTTGAGGAGGTGGTCCAGGAGAATGGGGCAGCTTCGGTTCCAGCGGAGCTTCGTCGGCGCTCACCAGTAGCTTAAGTCTCTTGGATGAAGGCAGCAGTGGTAGCAGAGTCATGGCAGGTTGTAATAATTCCACTAGCTTACACTAACGCTCTTGTTAACAAATGGCTAGGTGGCCTCTAAGAAGTAATATCTAGACGGATTGCGTTTCAGAAAAAGGGGTCGTGCAGGCAACCGTCAAGCATAGCCTGTATCAAAGTGATGCGACTACTATAAGATTGAAAATACGGGTATTAATCAGGAGGAAAATCTTGCTCAGGGGTAACATGTCGTGTTAATAAAATTGATTAACACGATAGGTTAGGTCAATAGTTTTATCTAGGTTTTGATTCTTTTCAATCTAGAAATCAAGTTTTTTTTTTTTTTTTTTTTTTATTGTTATTAATATGGTAATACCGCCGATTGGGTAGCGCAGCTCCCGAACCTTTTACGAGTGCATATTATGCATTCCCCGATCATGGTGGCGGCAACGAAACCTTCTTCGCAAGCTTGGCTTTTTTCAAAGCAGACACAAGAAAAGGACAAGATACCAACACCCCCGATGACTTTTTTCTTTTTTTTTTTTCGAACCGTGAATAACGTTAATACTTTGGTTAATTAAATATTTATCTTTTTTAATGGTTATTGTTAATATTCATTTTGATTAAAGTTTGATATCATTTCATATGGTTTGCATTATTATTTGAAATAATGTTCCGTATTTTTGTGTGTATTAAGAAGGGTAGGCAGTCTCGATCGACATACTTACGACTCACGGTATGTAAGTGTGCATTAGTGGCTGAGTAACGGCGATGTACTATGACGCAATAGCTACATGTTTAGTTTGTCTAGGATATGTTTTGCTATGGTTAAGCATATAATAATTTTTTTTTTGACATGAAGAACGACTAAACTTTCAAAGTTAGCTTTCCGAAGTTTCCTAATTTGATTCGTATTTGTCATGCACTTTGCTTTGGTATCTTCATCAACTCGACGTCTGGTTTATATGTTAGCGATTTAACATTGCTATTGCTGCCTCATCGTTTAATATGTCAATGGCAGCCGCTTGTGCGCTAACAATGAGTTTTACTTAAGGGGATCATTTGTATTAGGAGCCATTGTCGCCTTCGTACATTTTATAGTTATGAGCATGAGAAAAACAAAAAATGTTAACTTTCGGTTACGAGGGTCGATATCCACATTTTATAAACGGTTGCAAGCGAGGGTTATCTCCAGGGAAATTCATATCTACCAATTCTAGACCCCATCCAATCACTTAACCCCTCGATGTATCCCCCTCCCTTGTCATTTTCCCTCTATTTCATCGTCGTAAACCTCACGTATAATTTCGAACAGATACGAAGAAACTATTTGTTAATGGTTAAGTGCCCCATTAATTGATGATAAAAATGAGAAAAAAAAAAAAAGAAAATACTCTGGTGTAACAATGGCTCATTATTGATCACGGCCCTGACACTGTAATTGTCAAGTGATATTTTGTCATCTTTTGTCATCATCATGCTTGTTCACCCATTCTCACCTTGTGATTGCCTTCATCACCAGAATACGTAATTATGCAGTGGTCCCCAACTGATTACGAACCACCACAGATTGTGTCTGGAAGTACCTGCTAATTTTGGAAGCCACTCCTAGCAGCATTAGTTAACGATAATCTCAAAGGTAATTATTAACCAAGACCCCTTTAAACTATTTCCTCGTTACATCGTTAGAACCGCCTGAGATATCCTCATTGGGATAATGATAATCGTACGTCATAAGCCTCCCTCTTGTGATCACTATACGTTTAATCAAGGATCTATTTTGCACCATCCGGAAAAATACAATTTTGCGACCAAACACGATCAAATGAGGTGGTGATCACGTGGAGGGCGGACTCAGTGATAATTGTTATGTGGGTCTTCTTTTTTATTTTTCCCTATTGATCTAAAGTTTAACTATTGATGCTCGGATACACTGGGTATTGCCCCGGGGTTGCTCGGATCAAATACCAAGGTTCCATTTTCTTAGCTTAGTACTTATTGTCTCTAATCGATATATCCGCCCCGTCAGACATCGGATGAAAGGGGTACATCGACTCCATACGCAGATCTCGGACATTTTCGTGCAATTCATCAAGGCGATATATATGTATTTATTTTTATGTCATCATGTGCTATCATGCTAATGGCGGTAACCATTCCTTGGGCATGGGGCGGTACACAATCAAGTGTCCCTTAGTCATCAATTTAATGTTAATTGTATTCATCAGCACTGGCTTACCGGCGCTTTGTTCCAAGATGTTCATCACCCCTCCTTCTTGATTGGTAACAATGGCAGTGTGTTCGTTTTCAACAATATACCCTGAACTGAATTGTGCATGGGCAATTTCAACAATGTCCCCTCTGCGGATCAGATCGATTTGTCCTCTTGCATCAAGGTAAACCATTTGACCCCCTTCATTGATACCAATATCTAAAATGGGATAACCATGGATCCGATATGTCAGTTCCATGGCGTGGTTGCCACAGCCATATCTAAGGGCATCATGAGCTAAATCCCAACATTCCCCCCGGTTAACCACTTGTCCTTGCTTCGTTTCAGACCACAGGGCAATGTAGTCTCCAAATCTTTCAGAATTGGCAACCAATTGCTGTTTTGATGGAATTGACACCGCAATAGGCGACGGCGAATGTGAGGTTGAAACTGACACTGCAGATGGGTTAGAAACTGGCCACGTTAACACATATTTCATCGTCGAAAGATCCTTGCATCGAACAATAATCGTAGCAGTAGAATTCAGACCCAGCGAGGCCCACAGTCTCTGGAAGTTGTACCCATCAAACAGCGAAGGAAGTGGCGATTGAGGATTAACAAACCATTGAGTAGGTAATTGTAAATCAAAGTTGGGATTGGAAATAGTAGCCGGAGGCGAAGAAGAAAATGCTCTACGGCTAGGAGGAGCCGGAGGGGGACTTCTTGCAGATGCGGCTGCTACTGCGGGAATACCAACAGGAACCCCAGTTGGAGTGGATGAAATCGATTGAGGTTTTGATGGTTTTGCTGGTTTGGCAGGCTTTGCTGGTTTGGTAGGCTTAACGGGAGAAGGCTTTGCTTCATACAGTGGTGGTGGTGCAGTGACAACAGGAGCAGCTGGGGAAGTTGTGGATTGATCCCGAGAAATGCCCGTCTTTCTGAGGTTAGCTCGGAGCCCAGCAATCATATCCTCTTCAATCCCTTGGTTTGAAGATCCAGTAGCCGTTGGTAATACTGGCTTTGCAGCAGGAATAGGTTTGGGTTTTGTGGGTTTAACCGGTGCTTTCACGATTGGTTGTACAACTGGTGCTTGTTGGATTGGGGTGGTAGTGGCTGCTTCGGAAACTGCTGGAGGCAGGTATACTTTCCGAGAAGGAGGAGGCGGGGGGAATGACAGTTGAGAAGATGTTAATTCAGGTTGACGAGGGGGTAATGCAGTAGGTTGATTTTGAGTGGTAATGGAAGCATCCAGCGATTCGGGGGCCGCTACCACCGAGGGAGAGGTCGATTGCTGGGAAGTAACATCATGATGCCGTGGGGGTGGGGCAAAATTAGGAATTGCAGTAGGTACATAGGTATTTGATGTTTGCGCAGGGGCAACCGGAGGTGCTGCTGTTTGTTGAGTTGCAACTGGTTGGATGGGTTGGGGTTGAACTGGTTGCACCGGAGGATAAGTAGCTTGTGGTTGTACCGGTTGAGGAGGTGGGGGATAGGATACCTGTGGTTGCTGGTATTGTTGAGCAGGGGGTTGTACTGGTTGCTGGTATTGCTGGACAGGAGGTTGTACCGGTTGCTGGTATTGTTGAGCAGGAGGCTGTTGATATTGCTGGACAGGAGGTTGCACTGGTTGCTGATATTGTTGAACAGGAGGTTGTACTGGTTGCACTGGTTGCACTGGTTGCTGATATTGTTGAACAGGAGGTTGTACTGGTTGCTGGTACGGTTGTTGGTATTGTTGGTGCACACTCAGCTGTTGACTGGAAACTGAAGGAGTTCTGTTTGGCATTGGAGGTGGTGCAGCCGTCTCAGTATAAGGAGGCAACCCTGCTTCAACCACTGGTTGTTCTTGATGTGTAGGAAGTACCATAGGAGGAGCTGCCACACCCGGAGTAACTCCTGGTACTGCTCCAGGAGCGACACCAGGTACACCACTAGCAGTAGAATGACTACTTCTCGACAGAGTAATTGACAGCGTGGAATTCTTTCTTGCTTGATAAGTAACCCGTTCCGGAGCCTTTCCAGCAGCCACCCGTTGAGGTGGAGGAGGTAATGCTGCCAATTGAGCCTTTTGTTCGTCGGTGACGATACCAAAACCGGTGGTATTTGAGGTAGGGGGGGCAATCGGAGGTCTGGTTGGCACCAGAGGATTGACAGTGCCTTCAGAATTGGCAGTATTGCCTGGATGCATGTTGGAGGCAGGCACTGGGTATCCACCATGACGATTCTGGTATTTGTTATACCCCTTTTTCGTAACACTGACGGTACCTTTGCCCACCTTTTTACTAGCACTCCAAACGCTATCCATGTCTAACGGCATCTTTGATAGCAAATTTTGGTTTTAAACACTGGCACGCACGAGGGGCTGAGTTCTTCGAATAAGGTTAAAGATACTTGTGGGCTTCGTTCACCGTGCGACTGCGGTATGTGTGACAGCTGTGCGAATTGTCTAGACCAATTAACCTAAGCAGGTGGAGACAGTTATGAAGAAGAAGAGATAGTTAAATGTGGTTTATCGTTTGAATAGAGATACATATGTATAAAGTGGTAGTGATGGGTTGTAGGGGACATCGAATGTGGGGTAATTGATCTTCTGGTGTGTGTGACCACTATTGTGATTGCGATCGTACCTGACAGTGACAATACACCAATGGTGTCATCTACCCAAGTTCACCAATAATTAGATCAATAGCTCAAAATCTTCAACTCAAATTATACTATGTTATCACCTACTCTCTTGTGCCATCTTCACTCCTAATCCAAGTATCCCCAATCCAGTCAATTCAATCGACATCAATTCGCACCTCAATGTCACCACCACTGATTCAACCGATGACTACTGATCAAGACCCTCTGGTGGTTATTGCCGATACCTATAAGCAAATCGCCGACGCTGAAGCTAAAGCCGATCAATTGGAACTGATGCTCGATGCTTTAGAAGCCAAAATGAATGAGTTGGTCAAGGAAGCAGAAGATATCCCCGTTCAACCTTCACAAGAAACACCAACCACCACTGAATAAAATCGAATTAATGACCTACCCATTGAACCATTCCTTCAATATTAATGATATGTACTTTATTGTTTATTAAAATTACTTTTCCGGCATCGGTAGCACGTGGCGACGATCAACTTCCGTCTCCTTATTCACCTCTTCTTCACCATCAAATTTAAGACGGACGACATCCTTCTTGTGTCCAACAACCATTGCCGTATAAAAAGTGGTGGTTTCAGGATATCTCGCCAATACCCGCGTCCCCAGAGGATAATTCAGCAACAGTTTAAGTTCAGAAGCAGGAGGGATTAATAATACCTCTTTATAACTCGCCTTAAACGTTTGCCCAGGGTTATTATTTTCATCGGGTTCGGGATCTCGAATCTCAAATTTAGTACCATCGGCAGTAACCCTCATGACCTCACATTGGATCCATTCCTCCATATGACGATTTCGAAGTCTAAAAGCAACTTCCAGGCCAATCACTATTGGTTCCAGAGGGTTAAATTTTGATGTATAAAACAGGCGACCAACTTTGCGTTTTGGCTTTGAAATTGAAGTGTTCTTACTCAGGACATTATTCTTCAGCGCCCGCGCCAGCTGTCGAGGAGTATGAGGGGTCATTTCATCCCCATTAGTGGTCAATGCAACCAGGTCTTCTTCTTGTTCATCTTCTTGTTCTTGTTGTCCTTCTTCTCGGGCACCATCATCTTCTCCTTCGTCATCGACACCATTACCCTCAGCAGAGGATAATTGTTCAATGATTAACAGTAGATTCTCTTGCAGGGTTTCAATTAACCGTTTTGCTGCAGAGATATTGGCTCTATGATCGGTTACTTCTTCTTTTACTCGCGCCTTTTCTTCATCCGTCATTGCGGCAATCTTAGCTGGAGTGATATCATTGAACATCGGGCCCAACGACAACAGCGAGTTGGCATTACATATATCTTGTAATGATGTAATCACAATATCCCAGCGGCCTTCAATCTCCAGAGATATCGGCATGATTGTCGTTTGGATTCCGTTGTTTTGGATAAAAACGTTAGTCTGGGAATTTTCAATGTCACGTGTATGCGAATCACATGTTTCCACACGTGACGCGATAATAATCGTCCCTCATCAATGATAATAATGTCAAATTCACGTCAAATTATCACCGAGATCTATTTATGGAACAGGTGGCAGCGGTGGCCTCTAGTATATTACAAGCGCTAGCATTGGCTAAGCTCATACTTCATATCCGCAAGGGCCATCTGATCTATGGTATCAGCGTTGATTATGTCATTCTTGAAGTGGTGGGATCAATAGCAGTGGTGACGTCTCTGGTAGCCTCATGGGCGCTGGCAACTATTAATAGCCAATATCATCGACGCTATCCCCTTGAAGAAAATGACGCTGAAGTTTTACCTGGATTAGGAATGGTTCAGTTGGTCATAATGTATCTTGCATTAACCTTAGCATATTATGCCTTGTATACCTATCGCAAAACTCGTCATAGTTGGCAATATTTCAGTTTGATATGTAAGACATGGTTAACTACTTGGGGAGGATTATTGATGTATTTTACTTATTGTTGCATTAACGAACGAGCTACCATCAATGCTCTTGACATTGTTGAGTTAATTCGAGTAGGTGGGGAGATCAGTCTCGGTTTAAAGTTCATGCCTCAAGTGATGACAAATTATTTCACCGATGTGTTTAAAGGATTTCCTCAACGGTGGTGGTCACTTCAAGTGATGTCATCTGGTCTTCTCGTGTTGACAGTAATCTCTGGGCATCGCCATTTTGTGGTGAATGTCCCTTCCCCCATGGCGGTAGTGGTTTCAACTTTACTGGTGTTAATCCTTGGAATTCAAAGATTAACTTATACTAATACCCCACAACCAATCTTACCACAAACTTTGTCGGAGGTATCCCGGTGATCATACTTGGTGATAATAGAATGTCCGGTTACCATCCAAGTATGAATAGCCAATAGCATTAACCAATGCCAATGATACTGGCCCGTACCCATCAACTGAGTGCATTTTATAATTGAATTGTAATGATTCATCCTTGCGATTATTAAGTTCAAGGATAGGGAATCCCGTCAATTGGCACACAGCAAATTTTTGTCCCAGATCCAGAACAATCAGATCACCATTCCAAGAGTCCCCCTTTGTCACTGAAAATGATGATGAGGTAAACTTGGTGGTGGCATTAATATTAGCATTATCAGGGATAAACTGTTCATAGTTAGAAACGTCCACCTGATACTTTTTCAAATAGTTATAGAAATTAACCACCAAGAACTTATCCCAAGAATCATTAGGTTGTTCGGTTAAACTGGCAACTACCAACAGCGCCAAATGAATTCTTAGTAACGTATCCACTTTGGTAATGTTCTCCTTAGCATCTTCATGGAGCTTATGTGCTAAATCCATTAATACCACCCCATCGATTTCGAACCCCGTCCATTCATCATCCTTGGCCATGGTATCAACAGCATCGATGACCATTTTACTCACCATAGCCAGTTTTTGTAATCCAACGACAACGGGATTATTAGTAAATTGTTCGATGAGCCCCTCATCAAAGGGATCACATTTCCGAACCTCAAGCTCAGCGTCATTAGCAGCTAGCATATGGGTTTCAATAAAGGTTTGAACCAGGGTTAAAAACTTGAGAGCTTGAGGACCAACTCTTTTGGCATCAGGAGCAGGGAATGCCTCTGGAAGATCATTAAATTGTCGAAACCACATCAGGTGTAGCCTGGCTATAGTAGTAGATGCCCTCTCGGTGTTTTCAATGGGTAATGCTTGTTTTTGATCAGTCAAATGTAGAAATGCCACCGCTGCTTCAGTATCCAGAGCAATAGTATAAGTAAGCGCCAACTTGGGTACAATTTGATATACTAACGTCACCACATTATCATGACTAACAAACCCTTGGGTAACAAACCTCCCTTCAGCCTTACGATCCAAGTATTTTCTCATCAACTCCAGCTTTGCCCCCATAGCAGCATCAGTGGGTTTTTTAGTAGATTCTTCGATATCTTCAGTATCTTCAGCGGTAGAATTAATCATTTGGAACAGTTCTAACAGTTTGGTAACGAAATTGGTCAATTCTTTATGGGCATTAATTTGAGTAAATTGTTTCGATTCACCATCCCATTGCCACAGTTCAAAAGTACCATTATCATAACCAACAATCAATTCAATACCATTTCCATGATTGGTAGTAACTAACCCAGCAATACTCCAATAACTTGAAAGTTTTTGCGAATAAAGTACGCCATCTTCAACTACCCATACCAATTTCTGATGAGCACCAACCAATATCTGGGAGTTAAGCCATTTCAGCACCAGGTGAAGGTTAATTTGGGGTGGAATCACTTCAACAAACTCTCCTATCAGGTTAGGGTTGACTTTAGCCACCGCCACAGAATTATCCAGATAAACGACGGCTAACATCAGTTGGGAAAATTCATCGACTTCCAGCCAATACAGCTTAACCACCACCTTATTTTCATCGGAATCACCAGAAGATACCCATTGAAAGCTACCATCAGCACCATAATCAATCAACATCACTTCGCCGGTAGCCACGATCAATATCATTTGAACCTGGTTACCAACCCGGTTAAACTGAACCGTCTTGATCTTCATCGATTGAAATTGTTGATTATCACCATAGAACATATTTTCCAGCTCGTCATAGTCGATTTTGAATCGATCAGCCAACCATTCGAAAACATCCACTTTCACGGTATATGAATCGACAGTGAGAGTATCTCTTGAAAAGATGAGCATTTCCCCCGTCAGAAAGATAACTGCTAAATCACATTGCTTGGTTGTAGGATGGGACGGGGTCCAACAATGGTTAACAATTCCCAATTCATTAAATGATGAAAAGCCAAACTTCTCATAACCAGCAGTGATAACAAAGTTCCGAAACCGACCTAATGGAAGCTTGTCTTCTTCAAAAGTCTCCTTATTAACCACTTCCATGGTAGTAAACACTTGACGTAAATCAAGATGACGGGCTCTACCAGCATAATCTCTCGACATCACCAGAGACACCAACAGAGGTACTTGACCTTCAAGAATATTGACATAAACCCCCGAATTAATGGCTAACTGTTGGTTATCTGACCATTGAATAGGCGAGTTATGGGCCCCTATTGGGTCGATCTTTGGAAACACCACACTACCTAAAATCATGGTTGTGGTATCTCAGATGGATGGGCCTGTATAATGGAGATTTACTCGCGAAAGGAAAACAAACAACCCATTGAAGATGAGAGATTCATATAAAAACGCCAATGTACCACAAATAGATGTAGATGTATATATTGATTAGAGTTGGGTGATTTTCTGTATTTTTGATGGGTGTACAATTTTAAGAATTGTACTTGGTCAATGTTAAGAAAATTTAGGATAACTAAAAAAATTTAAATCAGAAAATAGAAAAGACAGATCAAAAAGTCAAATCAATTCAAGGGAAAAACATGGTAATAAAAAATGATTAAAAAACAATGCTCCGCGGGAGTTTCGAACTCTCGACCTTCAGATATCTCAATCCATACTGGTGAATATGAGACTGACGCTCTACCACTGAGCTAGCGAAGCTGTTATGGTTCCCGGCAAGTTTATCCACCTACAAGAGGTTTAATCCCAAGTATTTGTAAACTAAATATACTAACAATGAAAAGATAATTTAACCTATATTATATCCCCCTATTCGTCTCTTTGATGACCCCCAAGTCTCATTCTCTCCAAATGCCCATCTTCTCATAAAATCACTGCTTAACAAATTAATGCTCACGAGCATCACCAATTTTTCATCTTCGCACGCACTAACAAAAATCCTTCATCATCATGCCAGTGAAAGCTATTGCCAAGTCGAGTATCGCTCGGAACGGTGTCGGAAGCTTTGTTCGTCCTTGTTACCGGGTTACTCTCCAGTTTTGTAACTGGGGGGGATCTTCCCAAGGTTTAAGAGATTTGTTATCCCTGGGGAAATTAAACAACTTTGCCAATGCCAACAAACAAATCCTTTTTGAAGTGAAGAAAGTCAGTGGTCATCCCAAAGCTATTTTCCATTATAACAATAACAAGACTACCGATGAATCTTTGGCCAATCTCAATCAACTGGAAATTCTTAAGAAGATCGATGAATTTGCCCAACGGAGCGGTAATGAATTATTCAAGTTTAACCACAAGGTGATGTCGAATAATGAATCAGTTAGAGGTATCTGGTCTCCTATGCATGAACCTAAGGGCCACCGTCATCAAATCTAAGGTGACAATTTGTACATAGTAAATTACGATAATGAGTGAAATCGAAAAAGGATAACATCAGTAAAGCGAACATCTGAAGGGTAGCCAACAATGAGAAGGGGTGCCCAATGCCACTCTCATGTGATTGGACAACAAATACACCTATTAAACTCGATATTAAACTTTCTATTAAAATACAAATGTAGCCCCACCGTTGAGGTGGGTTGATAACCACGAAGAAAATCCTCGATGATTAGAAAACGTTGAAGTAAATTATTCGTCATTCGTAAGCAATTATTCCTTTGATACCCTCGATGCAACATTAGCAAATGATTCTTGCACCGACAACACCGGTTCAACCGGAGCTGTTTGTTCTTCTTCCAATTCCCCATTCTCACCATTTTTGATGTGATAGAACTTATTTCTCCAGAAGCCATCTTCACCAAGCACTTCCTTTGATACCAACTTGTAACCAAATGCCCAAGGGAGGACTCTTGTCCAAACCACCCAGTAACAGAACCCTAAGCCAAAAATCCCCCAAGTAACCACTGGGTGGATCCAGTAAGGCATACTCTTGTAAACTCTTTCCCCATTAGAAGGAGGAATATAAGGAGCAACCACAAGGTACAATGATACTAAGCAGAAAAAGCAAATTACTGGTAACGACGCCTTAAGAGGAGGGTTCCATTCCATCCGCCCTTGCCGCTTTTCCCAGTAAATGTAGATCAACCCAGCAGAAATAAGGGTATTAATAATATTCAAGGGATAAGAAATCAAGTTCATGACAAAGTTATAAGCATCCCCGGGAGGAGGAGCCAAGATGGTAACAAGACAAACACACCAATGTTCAAAAAGACCCATCAAAGGAGTACCAAAAGGCTTTTGAGACGCCCACAACAGTGAGAATGGCAAACACCCTTCCCGACCCAATTGTTGAACGATTCTCCCTTGAGAGAACATCACCGACATGACATTACCAAGAGCAGATAACCCAATGAAAACAGAGGCAGCTTGTTCCCCAGCATCACTAAAAGCATACTTGAAGAATGAAGCGGCTAAAAGTCTCCCAGAATTGGCAATATCTTCTTTAGGGACAACGGCGAAATAAGCAATGTTAACAAACATATAAAGAATCCCAAGGGAGATAAATGCCGTAGGAGCGGCCACTCTCAACACCTTAACTGGGTTCTTGATTTCAGCAAGGGCATAATTGGCATTAGAGTACCCGACATAAGACCAAATGACGTTATACAAGGCATTAACAACCCCGAACCCCAGGGGAGTATGACCTTCAAAGGCATTATGGAAGTTATGAGGGTCAACAAAGTCATGTTTCCGGATCCCCCCACCAAGGGCAACCCAACCAGCGATGGTAATAAACAAGATGATGACAATCTTAATCACCCCTAAGCAATTGGCGATGAACAACCCAGTCTTAACATGAAGACCATTAACCAAAAGAGCAAAGGTAATCACCCCCACACCGATCCCCCGAGAATTCCATTGGGTAACTTCGACACCAGCGGCATTAAGAATTGCTTCACCAAAAAGAATCGAATTACCAGCACACCAACCAAGGAAACAAGCATAAGCAGCATAGGTAGCAGTGACCATGTATTTTGGTTTTCGGAAGATATATTCAAGATAGGTCTTTTCACCCCCATTTCTAGGCAACGCCAGCCCCAATTCCATGTACACTAATAACCCAGAGAAGGCAATGATCGTCCCTGCCATCCACATCAATAAAGAGGCACCAACGGACCCAGATAACGAGAAAATAGTCGACCCTGTGGAAAACACCCCGGCACCAATCATCCGGTTCAACATTAAGAACGTAGCGGAAATATACCCAATTTCCTTTTTATTATGATCGAGATTTATCGGGGAATTGCCTTGTTCATGGTCGGATTCACTGGACAAAATGTCCACCACTTTTTCATTGGACTCTTTCTCCAGTTTATAGAAGTCCCGAATCCCCATTGTTGTTTAATTATTATGGGGGGATGGGGTATATATATTTTACTATGCTCTTCGACTGCAAAATTGGTTATGTGCAGGTGGGCATCTTGGAGGAAAAGAAAGCAAAAAAATAAATGATGTTAAGAAATCAAAACTGTGGCTTAAGCTACGACGTCACCAACGGGTTGAGAGCCACAATCCGAAATATGTTTAGCCGTTTCACCATCGACCATTTGTAAAACAATGATGATATCGACGCGGTGGTCCGGCGTTACAGATTACATACTGCCAAGGGTCTACACATAAAAACAGTAATAATCACCGTATCAGTTCTTGAGGTAATATCTTGCACGCGTTTCCCACGGCACTACTGTAGTGAGAAGAAAATGCCTTGCACATGTCATGGCACGTGATTTGAGTCCCGTGCAGGGGTACCTTGATAGCTGCAATATTGATAGATTTTCGAAACAATAGTACAGAGATGATAGCTATCAATAAAAGATGATTATAATAGCATTACCTCGTTGGGTCTTCAGCTTTATTAGGTGATTGAAGAAATTATTGGTTAGAGAGCCACACTGTGGCACTTTAAACGGTGGCTGTTATAACGACTGTACGGCGTTCTTTGGCCCCTGTCCGAAGTAGGGGGAGATTTGGTTACAATTTCGCAGTCATCTGTCCGGTTGCGGAACTTTCCCCAATGGGTTTGGTACAGCGATTGAGACTCAACAAACAAGACTACGTAAAACAAACCGCCTTACAACAAAGCCTACTTAGTGTAACTAGTAATTCAGCCGTACACGGCATTATTGATGAAGGGGGGGTGGTAGAGCTACATAATCAGAACTATGACAAGAAATTTACCTCAATTGATTGGTTATGAGTGACCACAATTAATTTAATACGAACGAACTAATGGTTAAGAAACTCTCACCTCTGGGCAGTCTAATGTGAGCAGGGGTGGGTCGATGTCTAAACAAGTATTTAAATAAGGAAACCAAAGAAATAAACAATGGCAATGTCTAAACTAGGGGTATAACTTAATTGGCGTCTTTCTGTTTTGCCGATCGATCTGATAAATATTCTTAGACAATAGGATTGTCTCAATTCTGGAAAAACGTATAGTTCAGTACTTGCATGAAAAACCTAAACACAAAAGTTAATTTATCCGGTGATTAGAACACAAGAATAATTATCCTTGATGCCACACTTTTAATCATGTATAACTATCATGATTCTGTAATTTATAACGTGATTTTCTTAATACCTCAGAGACATTTACTGTGTCTTGTGTCTTAAAGGGTGAGTAAATAATTTACTCTTACAAATACAATAACAAAGGATATTAAAATTCATAGTTTGGGGCCACAATACCACCAATAAACAGTAATAAATTTTCTTAATTCCACACTTGACGCCTCCCCTTTCTTCTAAATTAACCTAAACGAAGTTCCATCGAAGCGACTTGGCGCAGTGGAAGCGCGTTGGGCTCATAACCCAAAGGTCCCCCGATCGAAACGGGGAGTCGCTACTCGTTCATCTTTTTTTTTTTTTTAAATAATCTCATTCACCACAATTTCTACACTACACCAATTACATCTTTCAATTGTAAAATCATACGATAAATTCATTATAGAAAATATAAAATATTTCAAGCATTGTCCAACAAATAATTAGTAGCTTCAGCCAAATCCCAGTGTTGTTTCACCAATGCATCCAACGATGTTTGGTAATCAAAGCCCATACCCACAAGTTCATCAACAGACATTTGTTGAGCTGATGAAAGCTTAACGGGTTGAGAAGCCAGGGGGTGGGCAGCAGGTGGAGGAGGGGCTTGAGCCGATTTGAAATCGGTAGCCACTGGGATATGATGAGCCGGCAAAGGACCTGAATCAGGAAGCTGGCCACCTAATTGCGCCGGCATATTATGTTGAGCCACAGGGTCGGCATCTTCAAGCTTAGCATTACCAAACCCAGCAAACAATTGTTCCCATTCATCATTATCACCGCCAGAAACAGTAGCATTACCTTCAGTGGCGACTGGCACCGCTTTAGTGCCGTCAGCATTGTATTCATGAGTAAACTCATTAGAAAAGGAAAAGTCGTTTTGAGGGAATTCTTCTTCGACTCCTCTAGCCTCATCGGCATTTTCAAGATTGTCAAAGTCATCAAACATATCCTTTTCCTTGGCTTCAGTTGTGGCAGCTTCTAAGTTATCAAAATCATCATCAAAACCCTTGGGAACGGCAACAGCAATCCCGTCACCACCAGCCACCGCATTCGACACCTTTCTCGATCCAGGAGTGGATGCCTTACCGGGTAAAGTATCAACAGCATCATCAAAGCGCTCACTAGTGATTTCATCTTCAGAATCGCTTTCATCAATTTCAAGTTCCCGGATAGGAGGGAATTCTTCATCAACAGACCGATGAACGGGCTCAGTATCAGGAGTATCCTTAGCATCTTCTTGGTTAACAAATTCAAACAGTTCACCACCAGACGATTGAGGCTTCTTGTCATCATCCAGATCTGAATAGTTACGACCAGACCGCACCTTTTCATCATCAACCCGACCAAGAGTTTCTCTGTCACTGATTTCATCGATATTATCATCTCTAACAGACAATGGAGGGTTGTTTTGAACCAGGGAAGTAAGCAGATCAGTACGACCAATAGCAACCCCAGGCATACCTACCATACCACCAATTACTCCGGCATTACCTTGGGGATATTGAAAGTCCAGCCCAGAAGGCAGAGTGACAGCAGTATCATTATCCTTATAATCAGTAGATACTGAGTTGGTGACAGAGGCTTCGGATGGGACATTCTTGGTATCAGCATCACCATGAGACACTGCATGCCCAACAGCGGCGGCACCAGCACCAAGAGCGGCACCCGCAGCAACACCAACAGCAGCTTTTGACACTCCTGAAGATCCAGCTTGGGCAGCATTTTTCGCTTGGTCATTGACATCCTTTTGCACAGCGATATCTCTTTGAGTATTAGTATGAGCTTGTTGAAGATGTCCCATTTGACCTTCAACCAGTTGTAATTTCAGTTGCCATTCGGAGTGATCCTTCTTCAACTTTTCGTGTTCATCTTGTAATTGCTTGTGCAGAGCTTGCAAGTCGTTAAATCTTTGTTGGGCTTGGGCGTGAGAAGATTTAACTTGTTGGTGGGTTTGCTTCAATTGTTGGTGGTCTTGGAACAATTGTTGGCCTCGTTGGGTTAACAATGCGTGTTCCTTTTCAAGATCTTGGTGTTGTTGTTGAGTGTCGGTAACTTCCTTCTGTAAGCTTTCGTGGCTCGAAGTCAATTTATCAAATTGGGATCTTAACTCTTGAACCTTGACCAAAACAACTTGAACTTGAGATTTTTGCACATTTGCATTATTAGTTGCTTGAGTATGTTCCTGTTGAATCGCTTCCACTTGTTTGGTAAGGATACCAATTTCAGTATTATGAGTTGCCATCTTTTGCTTTAATTCAGCAGATTCTCGATGAACCTTATCAAGTTCAGCTTGTTTAGATTGTAAATCATTGTTAAGGGCATTGAACTTGGCTTCAGTAATCAGGGCCTCCGACCGCAATGCTTCCTTTTCTTCGATTTCTTTTGCTAACTGGCTTTCAACTTGTTCCACTTCCTTCACCCCTTGTTGGTAAGATTGTCTCAATTTAGTAAGCTTGGATTCAATTTCTTGTTTAGCCTTTTGAACTCTAGCAAGTTCTTCTTCCGCTCTAGCCCTCTTATCCGTCAATACTGTAGTTTGACTAGCCAACAGCTTGATTTGGTTTTGGTAGTTTACCATATCAGTAGTGGCTTGAGATAATTCCTTAGAATTAGCATCAGCCAATAAATCATTATTATTGTGTTGAATAGGAGCAGCAGAAGAAGTTGTGCTCTGGTGGTTTAAAGCAGCAACACCAACGGCACCTGCAGCGCCAGCAATCCCTGCAGCAACGGCACCTCCACCAATTGAAGGAGGAGCAGGAACATTACGAAGAGCATCATAGTTCACTGGCACTTGTTGTTGGGCAGGCGAAGCCACTCGTTCTGTAACAGCAGGTTGGGGAACGGGAGAAGGCGAGGAAACGGGTTGATCACCCATAAGTTGTTGACCAAATGACGAAGTAGGCTTGAATGAACCAGTCAAATTTGAGCGAACTCTAGGCATTTCCGACAGAGCATGAGTCAAATCAGAAGGATCAGGTGCTACTGACCCTTGACGACTTTGAGTGGGCAGACCAAAAATATCAGCGAGGTCATCAATAGCTGATTTAGGTTGAGGGAGAGCAGTATTAGCAGGAGTGGCTTGAGAAAGGTGAGGTGATCCCACACCAGCAACATTTGCCGGAATTTGAGGAGGCGATTGCATTGGTGGAGCTGTATGATTGACTTGGTTTTGGTAAGTCGTCAACGAAGTCACCAACAGGTCAGGAATAACATTGGGTAACTTTTCACCTGCCAATCTCTTTTGCACTAAAAATACTGCAATGGCAAATTCAAGTCTGGAAAACACCCCAGTATTTTGTACATCAGCAAGATCCCAGATGGTGGCCAAATCTTGTTGGGATAACTTCGACCCAACCAAATATTGAACCACTTGGTCTGGTTGTAATTGACCAGTTTTCCCTTTGTCCAAATTAGTGAATATCTGGTTAAATTGTTGGGCTTGGTGAGGGGTGGCAACCCAATCATGAGTGGTGGGGATCGATCCCAAGGTGGGGACACTCAGGATCGAAGATTGACGAGGAGCCCCTGACGCCTGTTGTTGATGACCATGGATCAAGGTAGTGTTATTAGTAGCTACCAGGGCTTGAGAAGCGATTCTTTGCGAGCCAGGGTCACCCACCAGTTGCCAAACCGATTCGGGCAAAAATGGAGGTAATTGTTTAATTTGACCACTTAATAACCCTTGAATAAGGTACATGGCGATGACAAATGAGTATACATTCAACTTACCCAAATTTTGTCTGTCAACAAGATTCCAGATTTGTCCCAACACCGGGGTTGAGAGTTTTGCCTTGAGAAAGATATCTCTTGCTTGACCTCCTTCCAAGTATCCTTGGGTTGTACCAACAGTCTTGACAAACAATTGACTGAATTTTTGTACATCATGTTGAGGGACGCCAGTGAGGGGTTCTGAAGGCTTAAATTGTCCAGTGGCAGTGTTTTGAGGGATCATCGCCAGAGGTTGAGTACCCATAAAACTGGAGTTAGTCAGTTGAGGCATCATTGTTCCTGGGATCGCTGGAGACGCCAAAGGCAAATCGGCAAACTTTGGCAACGGACCAGGCAGTTGCGCCAAGGTTGCCAGGGGGTGCTTACCGTGTTGAGTATAGCCGATTAATCTCATGGCCATACAAAAGCCAAATTGAGTAAGGAATCCCAAGTTTTGCGGATCAGCCATTTGCCAAATCTCTCCGAGGATCGGGGGCAGAAGTCCTGACTTTTCAAAAGTAGACCGAGCCTTATCCCCGGTGATAATACCAGAATTTTCCGGGTCCAATTGTTTAAATAGCTGAGAATAGAGCTTCTTTTCATCAGCAGTAAGTCCCACCTGGAACTGGGGGACGGTCGCCGACGAGTTCATGGCGTTCTGATGATTCGGTGTGAGGGAATTGAAAGTTGCGATAGGTAAGTGCACTTGTAAGAGATATGCAGGAGAGCCTCTCCTCAGGGGAACGTCCAAATATCAACAAACCACAAAAGCAGTGCTAAGATCGAAATCCCTTGAAGTTGTTAGAGGGTTTATTTTATCGGATATATTTTCTACGGTTATGAGGGAAAAGTTGGCTGTGGCGCGTCATCATCGATTCTCGTTAGCCATGCTAGATCATGGCTCATGCAAGTTGACGGTTAGATCAACGAGGTGGTGTAAACAAGTATTAGACCACCTAGTACATGTATACTAGTGGTTAAAGGCTAGAAAGTAACACTATAAATATGTGTATAGTTATCAATAGTTATCACTTTTCTTTTTTGAACAAATAAAGTTTTGAATGAAAATTTATAGAATTTGTGCAAATTTTTGAAAGTGACATCACCCAAGATAAATCTCGCTTGTTGAATAAAGAGGTTGTTATTTTTCTTCAATTGAGAGTTAATCACAAAATTTCGATTCGACCAAAACCATTGTTAAACAATAGCAAATTGCCTTAGCCAATATGACGATGGAAAATAACATGCTGAAACTGCTGTAGCTTACGGTCATTGCATGGAGCCCTCGCATATCTCTTTGGTTACATTCCAGTAAAAAACCATCCCTTTTGGTATTGTTCCCACACGTAAATACCCCACACTTTACCAGCTCCTTCACTTCTATCCTAAACCATGATTTCTTGAGATAAATTTGGTAGTTTTCTCATAACCGCAAAATACTTGCCTGAGCAAATGATCAGTACGATTACCACTAGATGCGTAATTAACATGTTGGCTGGAATTAGTGAGAAATGTCGGCGTAATCGGCCAAAGATACCCGAGGTCAATATTATAATGGCATTGTTGCTTTCGATATTTTTGTGGTCATAGTGATCCCCCCATTTTTTCACCATAGATTATTGATGCCATTTCTAAATCACCTGCAGTACATAAAAATTGTCCCTGCCATTGGATGCAGGAGGACGGCTGGCTGTTGACATTTTCCCTATTTGGTATGAGCGAGCGCTGGTGTTGTAACAACTCGCTTGGGTCTGGTATATACAATCACTCCACTCACTCATCGACAACACCTCTAAATGGCTTTGCCCGAGTTCCCTTTCAAAGCAAAGACCCTAGTGGCTTGGGCCGCCGAAGAAAAGGGTGACTTGGGATTCTTAGAACATGAAATCATCGAAGTATTACTGGCGGTGGATAAGGAATGGTGGTCAGGAAGATTACGACGGAATAATGCTGAAGGGATCTTTCCCAAACAATATGTGGAAATCATTGAAGATGGCTTACCTGCCCTGAAAAGCACAATGTCTTTATCAAAGCTGGCATCGGCTCAACCACCAATGGCGCTGATGAGAGCTTCCTATAATGGCCAACAATCGGTATACCAAAGTGATCATGATCCGGAGATAGACGAAGAAGATGACGATCATTATAATTACTCCTATGACGATGCCTACTTCCGTAAGACTCAAATGAAGAAGAAGAAACATCAGGCACTTAAATTGGCCCATTTACAACGAGAACTCGAAGATCGAGAACGGATGATTGCTCACTATAAACTGCAAGTGAAAAAGAGTCAAAGTGATACCAAACGGTTGAGCCAACACTTGGTAGCCCTGCAAACGCTGCTGCCGAGAAAGAAGCTGCCAAGTCCGGGGATATCGTCGCCGCCAAAGAAAAAGAGTCAACATCAAGATTTCTATCGTGGCAAATCAAAGCTGGCATATGATTTGCATAGTTATGACTATGAACTGGATGAAGATGACGGTGGCGATGAATTGGCCCTTCGCCGGGCTCAATTGGAACGAGAGTTACGAGAATTACGTGAATTAGAATCGAGACAACTGAAACGGAAGCTGAGGCTGAAGAAAATCGATGAAATTGATTATTACTCCGAAGATGGTCTGCTGCGTCGCTCCAAAGAAAACTTGAGTAAAAAGATGGAAGAAAATAGTGACGGCTACGACAGTGATGATAACACTCCACCTCCTCCACCCCCTAAACATAAACATCTGCCAATGAGGGTAGATCAACTGCTGGATGATGAGGTATATCGTCTCACTGTTCAACAAGAAGAGTTGAAAAACTCGATCAAATCACTTCAACTGGACGTCCTTAATCTTCTGGAACTCTCGGCAACCCTGGCAGGACTGTTCATGCGTCACCGGTACGAAAAGGAGATGATTTCTGCTCAAGAACTGAGAATGAAACAATTACTGCTCGAAGAGGAATCGCTGTCTCCCACAAAACTGGTGCAAAAAAATAGCATATTCAAAAAACTTCTTGGTCAAAAGAGAGAAGAAAACATGTTGGAAAAGATGGTGAGTGAAGAATTCGATACTTGGGCCGAACAAAAGATGGATTTAAATCGGCTTAATTCGTTGACATCTCAAGACAAACAATTAAGAACAAAACGGGTGGTGAGAGAGGAACATACCATGATTGTTAAGCCATTGGACTATATTTCGGAGATTAATACCAATGAAACTGTGGGTTCAGATGAAGAAATTGATTCCCCCGACTTTTCTCAAGTTCTGTTCCGCAAATCCGATGTGTTCATGAGCCAATATTCGACTAAACTGGACCTTAATGAGGTTATTTCCGACATTAGTATCAAATTTGCCCATCTGGTGGTGATGCAAATTCGCTGTATCTTGATCCATCTTTGTAAATTTGAAATCATTGAAGAACCAGCAAAGATCTCACAACTAAAACCCAAATTGAGTGAAGTGATGTCCCGGGGACAAGCAACTATCTTTCAATTGAATTACGTGTTTAAAAAAACGTTGGATGCATTAAGAATCCCTTCAGAAATTGTTCTTGGGTTTTGGAAAAAACCCAATGAATTTTACCACCTGGAACAATATGTGATTAACCATTGTTGGTTACTGGTATTGGTGGATAACCACTTATTGATAATGGACTTGTATTGTTTCAAGAATGGCCTGGTGTGTAATTTACGTGAAGGACCAGGGTATAATGAGTTCTATTTCTTAGCCAAGCCATTACTGGTGGTTCTGACTCATATCCCCCTGGTTATTGATTTACAACATGTTCGACCCCCAGTGGACCCCAATGTCGCCTTTCATTTACCAAGAGAATATCTGGGGTTCCATAAAAACAAATTAAGATTCCGCAATTTTAATAATGCATTAACCCGTCTTAAAGATCTTGAAACCATGGAGATCGAGGTGGAATTACCCGTTGATGTCGAGTTATTTACCTTGATGAAGACGAGTAAAGTAACCACCAATGAATTATGTTTATGTCAAATTTATTGGCATCAATATAAACGAATCGCCAAGATCAAAGCCATTTTACCCCCAGGGGAATCTATCGGGGTTCTTCAAGTATTTGCTGGACAAAAAGGGTTACAACGCCATTTTGATAATGTTCATGAATTGGCCTTGGTCATCCCCATTTATCATGAAGGCCAAAGCAAACAAGTGAAATTCATTCCTCGTTACCCCACGGTACAAGCACAAAACAATGACTTATATGTCAAACTGCCACAAAATAATACCATCCTGTTGAGATCATATAATTTTGAAATCATTTGTCATCCATCAATGGGGATAACTTCGGGGACTGGCATCATGAATTCCGATTTTAAAATGGTGGTAGAACTGCCACTGGGCAAATACTTTAAGATGGTTAAAAATGACCCGCTGAAGGGTTGGGGCATTTATTCATGTAACATAAAATGTACCGAACCGGGGACCTATCGAGGGTTGGTGATTGGTGATGCCGGTAATAGTTGGTACGTGTTCACCCAATGGGAGTGTACGGCATAAACCATATAATCCTCTATCATCAATGATCGATGGATGAAATGCATAATGAAGTAAGATTCTAATAAAATATAATCATATTCTTAATGTCAACTCTTACCCACTTGATATAATAGTAAGTGATGTACCATCCACACAAAGTTACCTCTTAATTGAGGAGAAGGTGATTCTCCAGTAAGAACGGTTACCAATTGGTTAAAGTCATCTGCCAACAATTTAAGTGCCGCTTCAAATGGTTTATTAGTCAAAGTGGCATCGAATTTATCCACAGGTACCGTTTGGGTTTTATCATAATGTAGCGGCAATAAGTTATCTTGGCATTGAGATATCGAATCAACAATCACCCATTGGCTATTACTAACCAGAACTTTATATAATGGATCAATGGCCACCACGGTACAGAAGATACTGAGAAATTGACATATCGTCAGTAACCCAGCATTGATTTGATCGATCTTTAGTCCCCATAATTCATTAATACCAAGAGGAGTCTCTGATTCACTAACGATGGGGTAATCATCATTATGATAACAAATACTTAAAATGTCACCAATTGAATTCGGGAACGGGATATATCCTATCAGAGTTGGTGACAGGGGTATTGCCTCTTCCATTACTTGTAATTGAGTCAGTGTCTCCTGGTTGATTTCTGATTGAACGACATTAACCATTTCGGGATCAGTTTCATATTCGATACCTCTTTTATTGTCTCGATCTCGACCAACTCGATATTGTCTAATTTGATTGATTTTCATCTCAAACCCCAACATTTTCGATTTGTCTAGATCGATGGTCGAAGTTAAATCAGATATCGACGATTCAATACACTCAGTTTCTGCTTTTAGTTGATCTGAGGTTATGGGAAGGAGGGGATGGGTGGTAATATTATCATTAATGGAATTCTTTACCGAATGCTTTTGTAATAACAGTTCCCGTAGCGATTGGGCCAAGTTAAATAAACTTCGAATGGTATCAAAATCATATGAATTAATGGCGGGTCCTCTTGAAGGAGGTGGAGTCGGTAGAGTAACCGCTTTAAGAAATGGGGGTACAGAATGCCATTTACCATCAACAAGCAAGGCAATGGCATTAGTCCGGAAGATTTGTTCTTCAGCAACACCAACATATACCAATGATGATAAATCCAACTTTAATTTGATTAAATATTGCCATGGTTTCGATGGAACTCGACAATAAACACTAATGGTGATAGTAGAGCCATTAACCATTGATAACGGAAGTGACGGCCAATGAATCGGGGCAAACTCAGGAGATTCTGTTTGATCAACCACCTCACTGATATACACCACACGTTTACCTATTCGGATGACGAAGAACAGATCTAATAATTCATGGGCATTGACGTCAACTAACTGGTCAAGGGAGAGATGACGAGGTTCATCCGGGTTTCCATGAACCACCGATTTATCATCACACCATAGATTAAATAACCGGATTCGCTGGAGATGACGGATCTTCGCCATGTAATGTTTTCACGATATAATTGTTATCTCCGTCGCTGTGCGAAGGTTGGTGGGGACGTTACTTAAGCTACGATACATTAAATGTGAAAAACTTAGTTTGAAAAACCGTTAGATGATGTCACTGATGTCATACTTATCATCTCTCTTTATAATTTTCAATGTGGGGTGATTTATTGAAGATTAATGTTTGGAGAGGTGAAAACATTGCTATTAATGACGATATAGGTAAAAAAAAAAGTCATGTCAACATCCAATAATCGTTACCCCCCTATTTCACTTGCCTTCGTTTTCTCATGTCACCTCCATTGCTGCCCCATTCATCATCACGGCCTAGGCCTAAATTTCGGGTTCGCGAACGAAAAAACACCTTATTACAGACACAGCACACATTCCTACCACGATCATGGACGCCAAACGGACGTCCAAACTCTTTGGTCACCGATTTCTGTCAATATTTGGTGATAATGATAAGAATACCAACCAACAACCATCATCCCAACTGCTGTCAACTCGACTGACAAAGCCAACCGCCCATGCAAAACCTTCCTCATCTACTTCGCGACTCCAACCGTCGTTAGCCATAAGCAAAACCCAAAAGACTACTACCCCTTCGTCAAATCAACCGACGTTTACTCAATTACATCAATCAGCCCCTTCCCGGTCGGAAAAACCCCCAAAAAACCTGCCGTCGCTCACCCCAGGACCGACGATTAGAGCAGTATCGGATACCCTTTCTCCTGATTCGGTTCTGCTGCCCCAATCACAAGAAATCCTTCATCCCATTGATATTCCCGGATTAGCCCCGCAAACTCCTCGTCAGATATCCGGTGGATCTCGTAATACCGACCCAAATCGAACTTCAGGGATTCTGACGGGACTTTTGAGTCCCAACCTTCAAGATGGGCAGCCTGTTACATCGCCAAGATCATCTAAAAGGTTGTCAAGAAAACCACCTCCCCTGCTTGATGACGGAGAAGAAGACTTTGTGTTCAGCGGACCAAGAAACTCCCAACTCTTCCGAGAAGGACCCATCGAACTCAATTTACCAAAGCTGCCGGAAATAATAAAAGAAATCGAAAGCGATGATATCATCGATAGCTTAAAACAAGATATCGATTCATTCTTTGGTGACCTTGACTCCAATAATAATAGTAATGACCCCCCTTATCCTCGGTCTCCAGAACAATTAAATAGCCTGGATCAATCAGACCCCATTCTGCCAGTGGCTATGCTTCATCGTTTTGAACGCAAAAGTGAATCGACTCGGACACCTTCTCTGGGATCACTTGCCCCACCCAGAGATTCATTCTTAAAGGGATTAACCGTTGATCTGACATCACAGCTGCTGCTAAGAGGTGCTATGTTTGATCAATCAAGAGGAGAACTGTTGGATGAATTTCTGCAAGCTCCAGTACAATGGGATGGCACCATTTATCCTCAACTGTCGAAAGCTTCATCAGATTCAGTTAAAGATTCGGTGACTCCCTACCCAATGGATCTCGATGATAGTGCTCTGTTTGACTCGCAACCACAACTGATTGCTCTGCCTAATCTGTTGGCTCTGCCTCAACTGTCACAAACATTGATTCGACCGCCATTGGATCCTCCACCATTGATGACTCCATTCAGCAAACCAGCCCACCCAGCACAAAAACCGGCGTCCATTCTGAGTGGTACTTCACAAACAAGAACTCTTAGTTATCGGAGTTCAACTCCCAAAAACGTTCTCCGTCCGACAATTTCCCAACCAATCGAAAATCCCACCGTGATTCCGAACCCGATAAATGATTCTCCTTTAGCAACTAGATTACATCATCGCCAACTGTCGCTGATTCTGCTGTTGTTTTCAAGTGGATCTAATCGACCGATTAATTTGGCGGCCGTTAAAAAGAATCTTTCCCTCAAACCGGGTGAAGGGGAGCGACTGGTATATGTTGATCAGATCCGTCGGATGAATGGGACCGCTTATAATGATACTGAACCGGGGAAATGGAAATTACCTACGGGGATTTTACCTGTACAAAAATCGGCGTTTGTCAACAACATCAACAGTGGTAAATACCGATTAGGTGGACCACAATCACTGAGAAGAAATAAGACCCTGGGGGTTGAACTTAAACATGGCCATCTTAAACGGAAATTATTGGCTGGGGAAGTCGATGAAGGTGATTCTGGATCTCCCGCGATGGAAATTGGTCTTAAGCTGCCACTGAAGACCGCTGGCGATGGTACCAAACTGCTGGCACTGTCAATTACTCCTTTGGCACGGTCAGGGACTATTGGGTCGACGTTGACGTCGAATACCAGCCGGAGTATCGATACCCGATCCACCAGCATGTCCCGAGGACTGATTTCACTGGGATCGCTGGGATCTCTTAATAATGACGAGTTTACTCACGGTTATTACCAACACCCAGCTTATAATGACGAAGATGATGATGAAGAAAATGAAGATGATACCAACGATACCCACTTAATTCAACATAGAGGGTTGGTGCTCGCTAATCCTGATGATGATTGATTAGTATTAATGACTTAGATGAGATTATATATATTATAGATTTATTGGTTTTCTTGTTAATTGGGGTATTAGTTTGCGACTACCACTCAAGTGCATCATCTCCATCGCACACGCATCTGAGCTAGCTATTGGCAATGGATAGACGAAGGCTCACAGGTCCAGCAAATATGATTATCCCCGTGGTGGGGGAATCTTCAAATCCCGATGATATTACCACTGAGACTGTGGGTGATTCTTCTGATCAATTTTTCATCTCGGCAGGCAATATTGATAATGCTAATGGGTCATGTTATATGGAAGTTGGTAATGGTCAAATCATCTTAGAATGTTCAGTATATGGGCCCCGTCCCATCAATAACCTGTTTATTGGCAGAGGATCATTTTCAGTACAAACCAAATTCTTACCCAATGTCCCCCAACCAGGAAGTAACCCCACCAGCGATGGCGAAACCCGACTGGAATTGACTAATGTGGAACAAAAGCTACTGCTGTATGTAGAAACATGCCTATTACCCCTGGTGTTGATTGAAAAATACCCCAAACTGACGATTGATGTGTTTATCCTGGTGATTGGATGTGATGACCACACCGAGTTATGGAGATTAGCAGCATGGATGGTAAACTGTGCCCTGGTGGCACTTGTAGATGGGGAAATTGAAGTGAGAGATATCGTTACTCTGGGATACCTGGACTCTCTGGTGGCTAGTTTCATGACGTTGGCTGATGATGGTATCGTTGGCATGTGGCTAGAAGGGGATTCAGATAATGTCGCCCAAGTATTGGAACAATGCCAACAAAAGGCAAAGATGATTAGAGCCAACGTTAACCTGTATTTACTTGCCAATTAGCTTAACTATATAATTTTAATAATACCGGTTCCCTGAGACAACAGCAACCAAGGGCGCACCACCCACCCAATCTAACCTCACCCACGGCGCCGATGTCAGAAATTTACTTTTACAAATTCCTCGTCACTCCTCAAGTATTTTATCGATCGAAATATACTTTTGCTCTTGTAAATGTCCGGCCGTTGGTTCCCGGGCACGTCTTGGTGGTGCCATTACGGACATCGGTGCCTCGCCTTAGTGATATGCTGTGGGAAGAGAGTATTGATTACATGAATACCCTTCAATTGATTCATAAATTCATCGAAAAGGAGTATAAGGCCGATTCCCTCAATATTGCCATTCAAGATGGTCCGGAACTGGGACAATCAGTCCCCCATTTACATACTCATATCATCCCAAGGTATAAACAAGATACTTGGGGGGATTCAATTTATACTGCTTTGGATAGACAAGATCTTGATAAGCAATATAAGCATTTTTTTGAAAGAAAAGACGCTTATAGAGAACATACCCCTGATGAATTGAATCAAAAGGATGAAGATAGAAAAAATCGACTGGCAGAAGATATGGCCAAGGAAACAAATTTATTACGCCAGCAATTGGCCGTTTATCTCCAGAATATCAATCAGATGGAAAAGAAAGATGAAATGGCCACACACTTTGATTTTGAAAGGGTATTACATGATAAGAGTTATTAGAGAATAAATTATTATAGCAATAATCGAATTTATATATATTTTCCTTCATATAGTATCTCCTAGGTAAATTAGTAATTGCTATAGTATTGTCCTTTTTCATAGTCGTAATCAACTCCTAATCGTAACGATTCTCGTGCGGCTACCTTCAACCATCCTCACTTTAGGTAACTCACCAATACTCACCACCATTATCCAACCTAACTATGACTGAAGCTCCTCTAGATGAAATACAATGGAAACTGCCCGAATTTATCCAAGAAAGAGGCCTCCATACAGCAAACGTCCTTGAATACTTTCTGTTATCTCCATTCTATGACCGGACAGCCAATAACCAAATTCTCATGATGCAATTCCAATTCCAACAAATCCAAATCCCTCCAGGGATGACTTTTCATCAATATTTTCAAAATCGATTATCTGAAATGGTGGGGGTGGAGTTTATCGTTGCTTACAATCGAGAACCTGATTTTTGGATCATCAGGAAACAAAAGCGGTTATCTCCTACACGAACAGAAAGCCTTGAAGACTATTACGTAATTGGGGCCAACATTTATCAAGCACCAAAGATCTTTGACGTTATTAGTTCCCGGTTATTGGCGAGTGTATTGGCAATGAAAAACCTGATGGATCTGCTACATCAAATGACTAATTATCAAGTACTGGATGGTGGTCATTCCTATAACAACAAACGACAACTCCAAGTTTCCCAGAACCAATCCCAACCCAACCAATCGTCACAAGTACAACCACTGCAACTGCAGCAACAACAATTACAACCATCATCAAATAAGTCATCGTCATTCTTATCAGCACCAACACCTTCAATGCCGGGAGGTACTCCTGCTGGTATTGCAACTGGAGGGGCAGTTACCAACCCCCTGTCTACAGTTAATGGATCAAACATGGCGACGCAACTGCTGATTGAAATAACCGCAGGAGCATTCGACAATTTACTTAATAACATCGTTAAACTGTCGAATTTAACCACGGCAAATGTCACCAATTCCAAATTGAGTTTCGGGGGTAGCGTTTCCAATGGCGTTGATATCCCAAATGATGGCGATGCCTCGAGTATCTATTTAGATGATATCCCGTTGTACGGTAAGGGCTCCACGGTTGAAATGTTAGGGCTTAAATTAAACCCCGACTTAGAAAATCATCATCAAGTCTTATAATTAATCTTTCCCATCAGGTTTGACCCCTCCGTCCTGCATACAATCAATGACCTCTACTCACCATGCCAAATTTTTCACACGATATCAACCCCATTTAATCAAAAGATGGACGCATTTAACAACTTCACCAAGGTCCCCTTGGCCAACGTCTCCCTGGCTGATTTGACTGCCTTCAGTTATACCCCTGAAGAAGAAGCCCTTGCCTCTCAATACACCACTCTTGCTGCTAGAACTGATGAGCCCGAAACCTTAACCGTTCTTAACGATAACTTGAGATCTCGGACTTTTGTCTCGGGTAACTCCCCTGCTCAAGCTGATTTCATCGTGTTTGAAAGAGTTTTCCCCATTGCTGGTAACTGGAAGTCGATTGCTGAAATCGGCAAGTTCAGACACATTTTGAGATGGATCGATTTGATGCAAAACCAATTCGTCGAAGTTCCCCAAAAACTTGCCATTGATCTTTCCGTCGAACTTCCTAAGGAAATTAAGGAAAAGAAGAAGAAGGAAGCCGCTGGTGAAGCCCCCAAGGAAGACAAGAAGGCTGCTGCTGCCGCCGGTGGTGCCGCCAAGGGTAAGGGTGAACAAAAGGAACTTTCGGAAGAAGAAAAACAAAAGAGAGCCGAACAAGCTAAGGCCAAGAAGGAAGCTAAGGCTAAGGCTAAGGCTGCTGCCACTGCCAAGCAACAAGCCACCGCCGTTCCTCCTAACCCCGGTATGATCGATTTCAGAGTTGGGTACATTGAAAAAGCCGTCAAGCACCCTGATGCCGATGCCCTTTACGTTTCTACCATCCAAATGGGTGATGAAGAAGGTCCCAGAACCGTTTGTTCCGGTTTAGTTAGATATATTCCTTTGGAAGACATGCAACAAAGATATGTCATCACCGTTGCCAACTTGAAGCCCGTTACCATGAGAGGGATCAAGTCTTGTGCTATGGTGTTGTGTGCTTCTACTGAAGACAAGGTTGAATTCGTCAACCCTCCTCCTGGGTCTAAGCCTGGTGACAAGATCTTCTTTGAAGGTTATGACGCCGAACCCGAAAAGCAATTAAACCCCAAGAAGAAGATCTGGGAAGCTTGTCAACCCAAGTTCTCCACCAATGACAAGTTTGAAGTCACTTACACCGAAGAAGGTAAGGAACCCGCTAAGTTGGTCAACAAGAAGGGGGAATTGTGCCATAATTCTACCATTGTTAAGGCTGATGTTAAGTAGATGATGTTATGGAGTAATGTATAAATTAAGTAATATCTCCTCGTAGAGTAGGTGGGATTATCAATGACTCAATCGTGGTTGGTGCGAGTCGAACTCTCACCTCGATGATCATCAAGAATAAAGTCAAGAATAAGGATAAGCAGGTGGCATTAACCGTTGTCCCTCAAGATGCCGAAGATTTATGGTATTTATTTAACCTTATTAAAAAGGGAGATTCGGTCATTGCCCTGACCCATCGGATGGTGAAGAAAGGTGACAAGGGTAAAGCCAAGGTGGAGAAGATGGTGATGACATTAAAACTACAAGTGGAAGACATTGATTATGTGGGGAGTGCTGATGATATGAGAATTCTGGGGAAACTGGTTGAAGCCAATGAGAATGTGCCATTAAATTCCTACCACACCATCGACGTCGAAATCAATGCCCCATTGACGATTATTAAGGATTCCTTCGATGAATACGACTTGTCAATTCTTAATGATTTATCCCAAATTGAAAACAAAGCTGATATTGGTGCCGTGGTGCTTGAAGAAGGCGTCGCCCATATCTGCTTCATTACCGAGTCGATGACGGTATTAAAGGCAAAGATTGAAAAATCAATCCCAAGAAAGTCCACCCAATATGGCAGTAAAGAACATGATCAAGCTTTAGATAAGTTTTTGACTAATACCGTACAAACCATCATTCGTCATTTTGATTTCGACCGATTAAAAGTGGTGTTATTGGCGCTGCCAGGGTTTGTCGCCAAACAATTATATGATAAATTGATTAACCTGGCTCAATCGGGGATTCTGCTGCTGGGTGGCGATAAAAAGCTATGGGAAGCCGTCATCAGAAACAAAAGTAAAATCATCACTGCCCATTCAAGTACTGGTTATATGCAAGGGTTAGAAGAAGCCCTCCGGGATCCCACGGTGAAGAAACTGTTATCTGATACCAAATTTGCCGAAGAAAAGCAAGTGCTTGATCAATTTGAAACGGCATTAAATGATGATGATGGTCGAGCTTGGTATGGTCCCAAAGAAGTGGAAAAAGCCCTTGATTTAGATGCGATTCAATACCTTTTAATCTCAGATGCATTATTCAGAAGTGATGATATCGACCAAAGAAGACATTACATTGATATTTGTGAACGGGCAAAGGCTTTGGGTTCAACCGTGCTCATCTTTTCAAGTCTACACGATCTGGGAGAACAATTGAATCAATTGACGGGGATTTGTGCGTTGCTTAAATACCCCGTTCCTGATCTCGATGATGATATTGATTATGACTCTAATTAAACATATGCTACATTATTGAATAGTTCTATCCGCCGCTATTTGTTGAGGTCTCTTGATCCCCAATTGTTGTAAATACCATACATCGCCACCTCTGGCATATCGAAGGATATCTTGAGCCACACCAAGACTTAAACCAACTACCCCTCCTCTAATGACATATTTCTTTCCTTGACGGAAACTGAACTTGTTATAAATACCATACCCTGCCAGACATATCATCGCTGCTGCCATGGTATTGAAACAATCGATGGTACCTCGGGCTTGATCTAACGATGCTTCTAACCCAAAGAAAGTCCCCACTCCAAGGGAATATTTTGTAGCCACCTTAAGTGCTTGTTTTAGCCCCAGGGTAATCATGACATAATTCTTTTTCTTATGATAAAAGTACCATCCCCCTACCGTTTGAGGAAGTCGATGGCCATTTTCGGTGAGGAAGATAAGAGATGAAGATTTAATGCCGTCATAGAATCCAGTACCAGCACCAATAACGGCCCCAGTTAATGTAAACGCCTCTAGCCGTTTTTCAGGGTATAAATGAAACCGTTGGTTATTGAGATCAGCCATCTTCACCACAAATGATAAATGCGCACACCAACCAATTTTCCTTCACCAATCATGCGGTCCTTTTACGAAGACGACGATAACGTGGTGCCTACACCCGGTCTCGATACCCCAATTTCCAAGCCTCTTGAACAACAGGAATCTTTACATGGTGACGTGTCGTTTGTCAAGGGGATGGCGGTTAGAACCACCCCCATCCTCGAACAATATGCCAATGAAGTTCGTCATTGGGTTCATGATAAATACCTAGTGTATGGCGCTGAATTGGAAACCCAACGGTCCCTGTTTTGTAACGAATGGAAGAATGTTAAATCTGAAGTTAATTCCATCGTCGCCGACCCGGTGTTACCCAATGGGATTTATATCTTGACCGCCGCTCTTACCGGGTCAATTCTAGTCAACCGGAGACTGTTACCAGTTAGATTCCTTACCCCCATCATTTTCGGTCTGGCCGCCACTGCTTACTGGGCCCCTAACACCTGGACTAACATTACCACCAAATTGGGACAAACTGAACAAAAATATGCCCCTCAATTGTATCAAGATCAACAAAAGTTCATCAAGGATAACTTGGATACTTTTGATGCCGAATTTAAGCGGGGCTTAAGATATGCTAATGGCTCGTTGCAAATGACCATCCATGACGCTCGGGTCAAGGTTGCTAATTTGTTCCAAAACGACGATGAATAGATACGACGACGAGGAAAACTACGATAATAGAATAAACATAAATCCCCTTATTAATAATTTCATTGAACTATATCATTTTCTAGCTTGCAACCCCCCCGATAATCGTTAACGTTTCATTACTTCTTCTTCAACAATTCCAACCTTTCCCGTAAGTTCTGTTCGGCCCCTTCAATATACTTCATATTATCCAAGTGTAAGTTTAACAACTTGATAATTTCTTCAATAGGAGTATCTCCTTTACTATCTCTGGTAAAATCGGATATCACCAGCTTGTTGAAGACTTCAGACACCAGGTTAATTTCAGTCATTAGAGTGGATAAGTTATCCCCCAAAGTATCTAGCCGTTCGTCCAATACTTCGGCGTTATGATAAGCTTTTTGTCTCAATTTATCGGTAATCGACAATTGATTGGCAGGATCAACAGTTTCTCCAGAAGTAAAGTCAACCGTGCTAAGGAGGGCATCAGCTTGTTGTTCATAATTGTCCAATAACTTGTCCAATTCATCTTGTTGGGCTTCAACAAACTGAAGTTGTTGATCAATTTTTTGTTGTAAAGCCTCAGCTTCGCTGGCGCTATTATCAAGGGCAACAATAGCATTCCCCAGCTTAACCAAATCTTGATCCCATTGGTTGACTTTCGTTGTATATGAATCAAAAATCTTCAGGGTGACGGTTAATTGCTTCAGCCATTTGGTGATCAAGTCATCGACAGATTTATTGTCAATCAGCACTTGTAATGGTTCAATCTTGGTGGGTTTCAAATTAGGGGCCTTGTCATCAGCGGCAGGCTTATCAGCAGCTTTGGCACCAAAAAGACCACCGGAAGTTTGGGCTGGTTTTTCTTCGGTCTTTGCACCAAAAAGACCACCAGAAGGCTTTTCTGCAGACTTTTCAGCAGGTTTAGAACCAAAAAGACCACCACTAGTAGGAGCAGTACTTTCAGCAGGTTTAGCACCAAAGAGACCACCGCTAGCAGGAGCAGCCTTATCGGTAGATTTAGCACCAAAAAGACCACCAGCAGCTGGTGCAGTCTTGTCATCAGTCTTAGCACCGAAAAGGCCACCAGCAGCTGGAGCAGGCTTGTCATCTGTCTTAGCACCGAAAAGACCACCGGCAGCTGGAGCGGCCTTGTCATCAGTCTTAGCACCGAAAAGACCACCGGCAGGCTTGGCTGCACTAGAGTCGGCAGATTTAGCCCCAAAAAGACCACCAGCAGCTGGAGCAGCCTTATCATCAGTTTTAGCACCAAAAGAAAATCCAGCAGCGGGTTTGTCGGCAGGCTTATCATCGGTCTTGGCGCCAAAAGAGAACCCACCGGCAGGCTTGGAAGCTTCAGTAGTTTTGGCACCAAAAAGTCCACCAGAAGGAGCAGCGGCAGCTTTATCACCACCAAAGAGACCACCAGTGGCTGGTGCAGCTTTATCATCAGTTTTGGCACCAAAGAGACCACCAGCAGGCTTTGGAGCTTCAGCGGGTTTGTCACCGGTCTTAGAAGCACCAAATGAAAACCCACCTGAAAGATTGTTACCAGTATTAGCACCAAATGAGATACCACTGGCGGGTTTGGTAGCATCATTGGTTTTGGCACCAAAAAGAGAACTAGAAGCGGTACCGGCGGGCTTATCGTCCGCTTTAGCGCCAAAGGTAAAACCGCCAGCAGGCTTGGCGGCATCAGAAGTATTGGAGCCAAGAGTGAAACCACCAGAAGGCTTATCAGCAGTTTTAGCTCCAAAGGAGAATGCAGGTTTGTCAGCAGGGTTATTAGAATTGGCTGTAGCAGCGGCATTTGACCCCCCTAAAGAGAATCCAGAAGCAGGAGGAGTCGATTGCTTTGCTCCAAATATGCCTCCAGAAGCAGGTTGATTAGTTGTAGAACCAAATCCACTGTTATTCGATGTGTTCCCACCAAACAGGAACGCCGGTTTAGCCCCAGTTTGGGAAGCACCAGTTTGGGGAGCACCTAAGGAGAATGATGGTTTTGGTTGATCATTAGCATTGGGTCCCTTCCCATCTTTGCTTGCCTCGTCGCCTTTAGGGGCATTGAATGTAAATGACATGGACTGGTGATGTTTGATGAGGGTGCGAAAAATGGTAGATCACAACAATGATGGCACTACAGAGAAGGTGAGCAATTAGGTGAGCAATTAGGAATCAAGGAGAAGCGCCAAATAGTGCTATTTAATGGTATTATTATAATAAGTCATTGTAATGATATTGTGACCATTCTAGGTTCCAAAACTTCCTCTGTAACTTTCTGATCCTGTTCAGCTATAAACGATTGTGGCCCGTTGATGATACCCTGTGATTTCTATCAAACTATTAAAAGTTAAATTTATAAGTTTTCTTAAAAAATGTTTAGGAACTGCTGCTACTATTTTTTTCATAATGGTTGACTTGAATCGAAATCTCTTGAGTAATTTTAAAAAAGAAGTTATAACTAATAGCAGGACATCCAAGAGATTCTATTTTCTTTTAAGTGCTAATGCTTACCCACAAAAGAAATATTAAGTATGAATTGAGCCCCAATATCTGCCCATTGTCATAAGGACCTATGGCTCCATCAGCATAGTAATGTCTTAATGCTTTAGTAAATTTTTGAATACATGCATTGACACGAGATTGTATACTATCACTATTAGAAGAGAACTTTAAGGTTGTACATTTTTTACTTTGATGTATGGGTCTCCGAACTTTATTCATCCTTTATAGTAAAATTAATTAGAAAGACACAATCAAATAGAGGCTAATTATTATTAAAAATTTACTTGATCAGGTAAGATTAATACAATATAGAAATAAAAGAATTTTTTAAAAAATAGTTCAGCTTGGAGTATACCTGGAATATTACTTCATAGCTTTTAGCTTTACTATAGTGTTACTAAAAGTAAGCAAAAAATATTAAACAAGGCTATTTACGTCCCTTACGTTAATTTAAATTTAATTTGCCTTATCCTAAAATCACAATAAGAAAATGTGTTTCCTTGAATTGACAATAGAGACCGGTAATATATCATCGGAAATAAAGAGCTTGTGATTACTTCTCCCCTGTGTTGGTTGAATATCAAATTTTTTTCAGGAATGGGGCAGTGGCTCAACGGTAGAGCTTTCGACTCCAGATCGAAGGGTTGCAGGTTCAAATCCTGTCTGCCTCATTATCCTTTCTATCTTTTTTTCGACTGTGCACAAAAGTCAACAGAATTTTTTTTCAGAACCTATCTTTAAACTTTTTCTACATTAACCATTTCAATTCACTGATTCACAGCATATGATTTATTTCTAATTACAATAAATAGGCTTAGTACACTCTCTTGGCAGGAGGGACAGTTTGGACTCTGTCGTCCAAAGGTTGCTTAATGACATCTCTGTAGTCCAAAGTAACGGGACCACCGAATTCCTTTTGGTAGGACAAGGTGTGCTTCCACCAGTTAACGTCATCTCTTTCAGGGAAATCATCTCTGGCATGAGCACCTCTAGATTCCTTTCTAGCAGCGGCAGAAGTGGCAGTTTGAGTAGCACAAGTCAACAAGTTTTGCAATTCCAAAGTTTCAACCATGTCGGAGTTCCAGATCATGGATCTGTCAGTAGTCTTAATATCCTTGAAGGATTCATCAATCTTCTTAATGTGTTCGACACATTCGTCCAAAGTTTCTTGAGTTCTGAAAACGGCACAACCCTTTTGCATAGTGTGTTGCATTTCGAGTCTGAGTTCAGCAGTACCCTTGTGACCATCGGCGTTTCTGATCTTGTCCAAGTTAACAATGGATTCAACCCCAATGTCCTTAGCAACAGGCTTCAAAGGAGTACCGGGCTTCAAGTCTTCTCTGATCTTGTGAGAGACAGCTCTACCGAAAATAACCAAATCCAACAAGGAGTTAGCACCCAATCTGTTAGCACCGTGAACGGAAGCACAAGCAACTTCACCACAAGCAAACAAACCAGGGACAACTTCATCCTTACCATTGGTGTCCTTCTTAAGAACTTCACCATGGTGGTTAGTAGGGATACCACCCATGTTGTAATGGACGGTGGGCAAGATAGGAATAGGTTCCTTGGTGACATCAACCCCAGCGAAAATGTGGGCGGTTTCAGAAATACCGGGCAATCTAGCCTTAAGAACTTCAGCGGGAAGATGAGACAATTGCAAGAAGACGTGATCCTTGTTAGGACCAACCCCACGGCCTTCGTTAATTTCCATGGTGATGGCTCTAGAAACAACATCTCTGGAAGCCAAATCCTTAGCGGTAGGGGCGTATCTTTCCATGAATCTTTCCCCTTCAGAGTTAAGAAGGTAACCACCTTCACCTCTAGCCCCTTCAGTGATCAAACAACCGGAACCGTAGATACCGGAAGGATGGAATTGAACGAATTCCATATCTTCCAAAGGCAAACCAGCTCTCGAAGCCATGGCGTAACCATCCCCAGTACAAGTGTGAGCAGAGGTACAAGAGAAGTAAGCCCGACCGTACCCACCAGTGGCCAAAACGGTCTTGTGAGCCCGGAACCGGTGAATGGTCCCGTCTTCTTGGTTGTAGGCGATAACCCCAACACATTCGCCGTTTTCCATCAACAAGTCAGTGGCGAAGAATTCAATGAAGTAATGGGTGTCGTACTTCAACGAACGACCGTACAAGGAGTGCAAAAGAGCGTGACCGGTACGATCAGCAACGGCACAAGTTCTGTAGGCTTGACCCTTGTTGTAGTTAACCGATTGACCACCGAAAGCCCGTTGGTAAATTCTCCCTTCTTCAGTTCTAGAGAAGGGCATCCCGTAAGATTCCAATTCGTAAATGGCGTTAGGAGCTTCGGAACACATCAATTCAATAGAAGATTGATCACCTAACCAATCAGACCCCTTAACGGTGTCGTAAAAGTGCCAACGCCAGTCATCCTTGTGCATGTTACCAAGGGCAGCGTTGATACCCCCTTGAGCGGCGACGGTGTGAGATCTGGTGGGGAACAACTTGGAGATACAAGCAGTCTTGTAACCATCTTCAGCCAACCCGAAAGCGGCTCTCAACCCTGCACCCCCAGCACCAACAACGACACAGTCGTATTCGTGGTCAATGACATGGTACTTAAGACCAAGGTACTTGGTGGAGTTGACGTCAATACCCTTGATATCCCCAATAGTTTGGAGGGCACGACGGGTCGTGGAAAATTGTCTGACTCTAGACAACATGGTTTGGTAGAGATTATTCGCTGCCAAATGTTAAAGATTTTTCGCCAGGAGCACAGTAACAATATCCTGCACACAGCCCTTAATAATCCCACGACTGCGATTGGTTGAGCACGAGTACATCGGAGGGTGATCTGTGGGGTTCCCGGCGAATTTCGGGGCGACTCAAAGTTGGGGAAGGTATAAATTGGTTATTCCATGATTGGGATTGGTTTATATATAGTGGGTATGAATTATATTGTTTAACTTAATAATTGGGGTATCTTTTTTTATTTAAATATTGCAATTAAAATTTATAACTATTCATTTTATTTCATGCCAACATGGGATTTGAAAGAGGTGAAATGTAATGAAAAATAAAGTGATTACGAAGAAAATAAAAACAAAAAAAAATTAGCTTATAAACAATAATAATTAAATGAAAAAGGAACAATCATTGTTCAACTCTAGGTGATCTACCAACCGTGAATTCTGCTTCATGTCGTTGTTAGTACCGATGACATAAGCATCATTCAATGATGAATCTAGGTTATGCAAGTTAATAACAGATGTTGACATTTGAAAATTATGATACAAAATGTTAATAATACAAATTATCTTCTTCTTTTAGCGTCTCTTAAACTAGCGCCTTCTAATCCCCTCTTTTTAAAGTAATCGGCTGGTGCCAGCGCCACCATTGCTTCAAAAAAGTCATAATACTTGATAAACTCAGTAGATGATGCCACATTATTAATATTACAACACCATGGCTTATGCTCACGAATCGGATCAAACAATTCTTCATCATCATTTTCGATGGTTGTAATTGGGGTAGAACATGGCGATAATACTTTTGATGGGTTCAAATTAAGACCATTAACCCCAGTGCCTGCAGCAACTTGAATATGAGGAGCTGAATTCAAAAATATTCTTTGATTGCATTTGTTACAAATGAGTAACAATACAAGTTTATCCAGAAATGATTGTACGAAAAGTGACCACCCAAGAACGGCTAATCGATAAATCCAACAAGGTAAATCCTTAGGGGCAATCGCCCCTTTTGCTGCTAACCAAGCTTGAGAATTAGTGATGAATCGTTGATCGACATTATCATTACCAATGAACCCAAGATCAAATAATTGATAATGGCTAATGAGGAGGATACTATTCGCAACCAAATTCTCCAAATTGGAGAGATAATCAATGATCAAACTATTATCATTAATATAGGGACGAGGATAATAAAACCCAGTGAGAGGAGTTTCAAATTGTCTCCATGAACAACTGGGGCCATGACCCAGGGTGACAATCTTATCCAAATATACCGACTCCAACCTTTGATTAAAGTTTTCCTCTTGTTCATCTTCCCGTGGTTCCCAAAATACTTCTTGAGATGATGACGGGTTATCATCATCCCATTTAAGAACCAACTGTTGATGACAACAGGTACACATTAACTGGTTTTTCGTGTTGTTATTCTTGCTGAAACTAACGCATTTCCACCCATTTCTGGCGCATTTAAGTTCATTAATTAAGGTCACCAGCGATGGAACCTGCCAACTAAGCGCCGAAAATGTTTTAAGCCGAGTAATCAAGTCACCAACGTTAAATGGATCAAACTGAGCGGTGGAACTGGTTTTAATCTTATCGATACTTCTCCCTGGTCGTTTATGATATTGCCAATGATTAGCCTGTTTTATTCGTTGAAAGAACTGGATGTCAGGATGACTAATGGTGGTATCATCACCACGATGAGACCGACATTGGAGATGTTGATTGGCCAACACCTCCAGACATTCTGCTAGTATTCTGGTATCGACTTGTCTCATGATAAATATCGGTGATGAAAAGTTGTCACTGTGGCGGTAGAATATTGAAAACTGGTTAGATGTCGGAGTCTGGTGAGGCGGAAACCGAGTCAAGATTGGTAAAGTCGACAATACCTCAGTTTACGCGCTTTGATGCTATCACAAACGACAATCGTCAATTATGTATGATCACGTAAGTTGTGTTGTCGACAGGTGGGTGGTTATTGACAAATTGTCTAATCTTTGTTTGTGGTAACCGTCAAGGAACTTCTTACTTTAATTGAATTGCTTTTTTTTTTTTAAATGGTGTCGCTGACGTAATCTGACATCATCACTGTTTCGCTCGGTCTCTCTCTCTCTCTCTCTCTCTCTCTCTCTCACTGTCTTCTCTTTCTCGTTATCGATGCCCATATACAGGATCAGTCAATAACTGCATAGGACAATCGGTGTCACCGTCATAAGATTCACCAGTATCCGAGACTGCCCCACCCAACGGCACCAACTCCATGTCGGTAAAGGTAGTCCTCCTAGGTAACCTGGGAGTGGGTAAGACCAGTCTTCGTGGTCAATTTATCCATCATCAATTTACCAACGCTTACAAGGCTACCATTGGTGGTGATTACCTCACCAAAACGGTAATTGTTGATAATAACCAAGTGTCACTACAAATATGGGATACTGCAGGTCAGGAACGGTTTAATGCCATCTCAAAGGCGTTTTATCGAGGGTCGGATGTTTGTGTGCTCGTTTATGATTCAACAAATTATGAGCTGGTTCTTAGTTTACGTGATTGGTATCATCAATTCGTTGAATATTGTCAGGTGGGTCAACCAGAGGTGATTATCGTTGGTAATAAGCTGGATCTTGAAAGTCAAAAATGTGTTGATATTAGTGAAATTAAGGAAATTCTTCTGGGTGACCCATTAGCGGAAGCGATTGCTGATTGGCAACATGATGTGTTTGAAGTACTGAGTAAAGATCTTGATCAAGTGGAATCGGTGTTTACCAGGGTAGCTGAGGTGGGGTTAAATCATCAACATCAACCTTTAAGATCTTATGATAGTAAGATTGATCTCCGCATCCCCCAAGCTTCAAATTGTAGTTGTTAAGTTTATGTTATCGTTATCAGTCTATATTTACTATGTACAGTTCATTTTAAATTTATTCTTCCGCGATTTCATCGGCAATCATAAAGTCTTCAGTGAGTTCCTTCTTCTTTTCATCGACGGATTCCTTGGGTACAACGGGTTCTTCGGTGGAAGTAGCAGGCGTGGCAGTTTCATTATCGGTGGAAGGGACGGGTTCGTCATCTTCATACAATTCATCGGCATAAACTTCAGGGTGTTGCTTGAAGCAGTTTCTCATATTTTCAAACTTGGTGATACAGTCGATCCCCTTGGGTTCAGTTTCAGAATAAACGAAACAAGCAAATGCTTCCTTGAATTCTTCCCCACAAGGACCGTGAGCCATGCCACCAAGACAAGGGCAGTCCCAGTTAATTTCCCCGGTTTCAGGGTCATATGCACCCTTTTGTTCACCATCTTCACCGTTGTTGGTATCCTTTTTAGCATCAATCTTTTCCTTTTCAGCTTGAGTAGCAGCTAAAGCACCAATGGCGGTACCTTTAGCGGCATCAGCAGTAGCTTCCAAAACTTCAGCTTCTAATTCAGCAGTAGTATCGAGATCTTGGTTAGCAGCAAGGGCATTCACCGTTTCAACAACCACGGTTTCAACAATTTCCTTCGAAGGGATTTCTTCAATAATCACCAACCCAGGGTTAGATTTAGCAATGTCATTGGCAGCATGGACGATTTCTTCGGCTTCCTGATTGGGGTTAATTTCCAGGATTGCTTTTTCGGTAGATTTAGCGGCTTCTCTAATATTTTCAGGTAAGCTCTTATCATTGGCGATGGTATGAGCAGCTTCATGAGCCATGTGCTTAGTATCAGCAACGGCAAATCTCACCTTATCCTTGGTACTGGGAGGGGTAACCATGAATGCAGCCACCCCAGCGATCCCCAAAGCCAATAACCCTGCTCCTGCCAATTCAACAAACTTGGAAGGCTTTTCATGGTGGTGATGGCCAGAAGAATTCATCCGGATTTGACCTCTGACCAGACCCCGAGTGATACGAGGGATAGTTCTACCAACTTGTCTAAACATAACCAATTAATTGATTTTTGGCAATTCCGATGCGGTCTTGGTTGCAGTTGATGTTCGCCGCCGACGTTGCCGCTTACAAATGAAAATTGAGGTATGAATCTTTTTTCGGCTGTGTGCAGGATGTCCATTCGCATAATTTCGATGGAGGAGAGATGGCAAGAGAGGCTACTCCGGTTATGCGCACTTTTCGAGATCATTTATAATCTTAATCAAGAATTGAAATGGCTGCAAAAAAATATCTCTCGGGTAAAACTAATAATAAGTCGAGGTGATCTAGTGTCAAAGCTCGGTAGCAATTTAGAGTGATGTGATTGTGGAAACAACAGAAATTTTGCTGCCAAGTCTAGCGTCGGCAGATACGGTTGTAACAAAGTATGAGCCAGTATCCAATGATGGAAATAATTTGGAGCAAAAGGAGTGTGAGGACGATTGATAATATCAAGGGGGTACTCTTCAAACCATTGTATGGTTATTTTAGCATTATGAGGGAATTAGCCCATGATTGGAGCCCTTTCTTTTGGCATGTGCGGTTCGACCACAAACGGGGAAACTAATGGAGTGACCTTGAATGGAGTGACATATTGGTGACCCCGAAGATACCGACATTTATTCGAAGTTGCTGTTAATGTAATTGTTGCTAATTGTGCTTTATTTACACGTTAATTATTGAGAATCACCTCACAACTGGAGGTCGCCGGGGCAATTCAATGTCGTAAAACCATCCCTTTGTTTGGTCTCGGCCTGGTTAACAAATAGCTATATAAACCCTCGTATGGAATTGAGGGTTCTCGTCAAGTAATTAACAATAATGAATCTGGTATTTGAACTTGTCAAAAGAAGTGGTAACGAAGCTGTTAGAGTCAATGAAGTGTCTTCCTTTATTGGCATCCACCTCACCACTCATGGTAGTGATTGGTTATGGGCGGTACTTTCGTTGTTTTTGGTATTTACCATTGTCAATTTTAGTTTTTACATTTTTACCCTGAGTCGGCATCCGGTGAAAAAAGTGTTGTTTGTCATTCCGTTATTAATGAATTTGGTGATGTCGATTGCTTATTTTACCTATGCTTCTAACTTGGGGTATACTGGTATTGAAGTGGAATGGCCTAATCGGGCAAAGGCTGATGATGATAAACAAGTGAGACAAATCTTCTATACCAAGTTTGTCGGGTGGTTTCTTGCCATTCCTGGCTTGTTGTTATTATTTGAAATTGATCTCACTACCGTTCATGCCGAAGGTGATTTGTTTACCACCGTTGTTCATTTTATTTCTCGGTATTGGGGGAAATTATTATGTGCTTGGGTATGGGTGATTACGTTATTGATTGGTGCCCTCATTAAACTGACCTATAAGTGGGGGTACTTTACTTTTGCTGCTTTTAGCCAAGTGGCTTGTATCTTCTTATTGGCCCAATCCACTTTTCTGGCGATGAAGAAATCCCCTCACCTGGTGTTTCTGTTTAGAATTGTTAATCTTGTATTGGCGACCTGGATTTTAGTATGGCTTGTACAAACCATTTGCTGGGCATGTTCTGAAGGGTCTAATAAAATTGAACCCGATTCTGAAGCAGTTTGGGATGGTATTTGTGATTTGCTTCAATACGCTTTCTTCCTGACGTTTCTTGGGTTTTGGCTTTCGAGATCAATTGATGATGACGCCCTTACCAGATTTTCTAATGAAAAGGTTGTTTCTGAAAAAGTATTTGTAAGAACCCCAAGACATTCTGGGGATACTGCTGTTAGTTCTGAGGCTGATCAACAACATCAAAATAATCAACATGAAAATGATGATGATCACCAACAACAACAACAACAACAGCAAGGACAAGATGTTTAATTTAATAAGTAATTAATATTATTTTCAAATGTTTACTATATACAAATGTCATTATTTTTGAATCCTAAGACTGATTATTTTCTATGTCTAACGTCTTGTGATAAATCTTTAATTTCGTCAACTTGATCGTAAACGGGGTCAGCAACATATGTCAGTGCCAATAATAACGAACAGATAGCAAAGATCACACTAAACCCCCCGATTCTTCTGAACCATTTCATTGTATTTTGTGATTCTGGGGTACTTTCGTCACCAATCCTTCTAAAATGAGCATCGACTTGCTTTAATTTATTGGTCACTTGATTCAGTTGGAATCTTACCATTGAAAGCGGCATCATTCTCCTGGAGGAGATTTTAATTAATTGATACATGGTATTCTCTCTCTACCTATTCCTTAGGGGTTTGAAAAACAAAATGCAGTGGGTGAGGCTAAAGTAAAAACATCGGTGCATCGATTGTCCCAGTTGGTCTCGATCAGGTCATGAATTAATAAACTAATTAATTAACCTAAAAAGATCATGCCATTGAGTTAAAATAAAAGAAATGGTTATGAGTAAAAATCACCGACACTTTTAGTCGCATGGCGTAGGTGAGATCTACTGATCCCTTGATAACAGGCGGACAACTCGGTGGCTTCCGAGGTTACCGATAACCTTTAAGCAAACAATCTCCCGTCAATATGGTTTGTAGATCCGACATTACCTTGATTTGTCATTACTGAAGCTCGCATGACCTCTGGTGGATAATAACAATAGCAACGACAATCCTCCCTTAAAATAAAGTTTACGGGTTGGATACCAAATCCTCTATACAACCGTTCATTTACGATTGATGACAGGTTGTCATGTCTAAATGTTAAAATAACCCTTTATTGTAATTGTCAATAGTTGTGATCATGGTAGGGTCATTACCAAAGATCAATCTCACTTGAGGATCGCGAATGCTCGCATGTCTAATCCATGGGATGGAACGATTAACGAGATTCCTGGGATCCAGGTAGACCACTTTCTGAACCCAGTGGCAGCTTACTTTCTTACTCATTGCCATGCTGATCACTTAATTGGTCTCTCGACCACGTTTAAGGGGTTGATTCATTGTCACACAACGACAAAATTGGTTATGGCCCTGATGCCTAAATATTCCCATCTTGGTAATCAACTTGTTCATCATGAATTTAATACCCCATTTACCTTTTTAGTAGGAGGGGTACCGATAACTTGTACGTTAATCCCTTCGTACCACTGTCCTGGTAGCTCGATGATTTTGATTGAATCTTCAAAAGCTAATGTATTAATCACGGGAGACGTTAGAGCAGAAAAATGGTGGGTAGATGGCCTTGTTAGAAACCCTTATCTTGCCCCATATTGCGTTGGTCTTAAAACTCTAGATAATCTCTATTTTGACCTGCAATTCATGGCTAGAGGCGAACCATATAGGCAATATCCTTCCAATAGTCAAGGAATCACCAATTTGGTGTCGTTACTACAAAATTATCCAATGGATGACGGCGACATTGATTACAACTATGTTAATAAAGTTTTGGGGGCAGAAGAGGCCTGGGCAATGATTATTATTGGATTTGGAGGTATTCTTGGTAATACTCCAATTGAGTTGATTAACCGAAGTTTAGCCTTAGCTGATGATCGAACTAGTGGTTTAAATTATGGCCCAATATTGGCCGAATTAATCAAACTGAAGAGACAGGGCACCAAATTCCATTATTGTGGTGGCGGTATGGGTGAAACGGCAAAGTTTACAGTTAGTGTGGTTCCTATAATATCCAATGCCATGAGCCCACCAATATTGATCCTGTCACTTTCAAATTATGAACTTAAAACCCTAAAGATTGTCGATACTACCGAAAAGGGTCACCGAATATGTCAATTCCAAAATGAGTTGTGGTTATGGCCTCAAGACAGTACTCACCTTCTCCCCTCACGGATTCCATTACATCTTAGTCGTCATTCCAGTTATCAGGAGACTTATCACTTGATAAAGGTATTTAGACCAAGACAGGTGTTTGCTTGTGCAACGTTTCCTAATAAAGTGTTGCATGAAATGTGGTATCGTGGAGCTACGATGGCCAGGCTATTTGGAAAGGTATGTCGAAATGACATGTTTGATTATGACATACAAATGTTTAAAATCAAGGGACGACCATTAATTACTGATTCAGAAAAGGTATTGACAGTAGACCTCAATGGCAATGTCTCATCATCGTCTCCATCTGAAGTTCCATTTACATTCTTTGGTCAATTAGATCGACCAATACTCGATTTGGAAATGGAAAATCATCAATTCAATCTTGAGCGGGCTCGAGATTGGAAGGTTCAAGGGAATATTATGGGGAGGCAAGAAGATAAGTACCGGTTGAAGCTTGATAAATGGAATCGATGGTGGAAAGGTAGTGATGAAGATGATACTACCACTCTGAATCTGTCAACCATTAAAGGGTTTATCCTGCCAGCGAAAATGAAAAGGTTAAAGGCATTGGCCCAATTGAAATCGCCCACTAAACTTCCAACCCCAGTTACATCACCAAAGAAGCTTCGACCTCGGTTGGTTAGATCACATATCACTATCCATGCCAAACAAAAGTTCAAATTTCCATTTGGTGACGAATTTGTTAAGGTTAATCTCCTCTTACATCTGGTTGATTTCATGTCGTCTTCTTCACCTTCATTTGAATTCGATACCACTGCCAAAATTGTGTTGGTGAACCCATTGAAAATTGATGATATCTGTCGACAACTTCAACGAGATCCATCACAATGGATGATGATAAAACCCCAATGTATTAACAATACCCAATGATTAAATATACGTCTATAAAATACCCTAATTTTCTCTCCATTTGTTGCCACACTTGACACATTTATAAAAAGTGGTCATCGGTTCATCAGCAGACCGAATTTGCAATTGGTAAAAGTAGGCCTTATCACCACCACATTCATCAACAGGACATTGAACTTTAGTTTGATCGACATTATCCCAAAACCCTTCCCCTCCTAGCACGTCATCCACTTGCTTTCGATGAAGAGTTGTTTTGTCATAAACCAGAAACCCGGTGATCTTAAACTCGTAGGGACAAGTGGAACAGAAGAATTTATTACAACCATCGTCGCCCGCGGCAATGAGTAATAGATTCAGACAATTCGGACAGAATGAAAGCATTAGCTTTGTAGGTAGCTCACGAGTGTGATGAGATGGGCCACAAAGGTTTGCATATAACCCCCCGATTATCATCGTGGTTGAGAGCCCGCGAAGATGATGCCAAACCCGCGAAATCACCTCTAGTATTACAACCACCTCAAGACGATAGAAGTCGATGTCTCTGTTATTGGACTCCCCTACAAAATCAATTGAGAGGAGACTGGAACTGAGACTGAGGTCTCCTTCTAAGGAATTACCCCTGCCGATTAAAAGGGTCCCTCTGGGACTACTGTCACCTCAGAAGCTTAATTCAGGTCGACTCGGTCGACGACTGCCAACAAGAACGGTAACCGAATCAACTAATGAAAACATTACATCCCATATTTCCATCGATATTTTTCAAGAAGTCGATGATGCTGTCATTGTTGATCTGAAGGTTGAGCCTAGAAAGACAAAAAGAGGTCGTCCGATTAAGGTTCGCAAGTATGTGAGTGATGATGAGGATGGTGACAGTGAATTTGATGAAAGTCATCATACTGGTGATGATTTAGATCATGAAGAGGGGGATGATGATGATGATGATGATGATGATTTGGAACATATTGAAGAAGATGACGATGAGTTGGATGCAGGGGGTGACGATTTAGATCATGAAGAAGAAGAAGCAGATAATGAAGACGATCTTATCATTAATGAACCCAAGGAAAAGCCAAAACGACGGGGCAGGCCCCCAAATTCAAGCACAAAACCTCGAGGGAAACCAAAACAAGTAGAGGTGGAATCGATCTTTACTGAACCCAGTGAACCAAAACTGATGACGCTGTCTCCAGGAAAGGAACTGTTTTTACAAAAACTCCGGCAAGAACTGAATTTTTCGGAAACCAAACTGAGCTTATTGACTACATATGAACAATTGTTTCAAAAGGCAACCTCAGAGTATAATCAAGTGGCAATTATTCTGGGGATAAAGCGACCGCTGCAGCAACAATTGGAAGAAGATTTTGAGAGCAAATGTAAACGGTTTCGCCCATTACCGGTGCCAGAGTTAGATCGAGAAACCGGTCATATCGATGATAAATGGTTTCGTGATCATTTTACAGAAGAACCGGCCCATGAAGGACTCAATGTTGGTATTGTTGTTAAATCAAAAAAATTGAAACCAACATTTCAAGATTATCGGGCAGCATATCTTGAAGGTGCCGAAGGGTATTTTGAACAATGTTCGATTCGGACGTACCCTCTGAATCATGGCATTGCTCTTGCTCCTCAACTTGATTATGATAAATACCAAAAGTTCAATGATGTTGGGAATGGAAAGGATAATGATCAACGACAAAAACTCGCCAGCATTCATCAGCAATTATTTAATCAATGGGGGTTTGAACTTAGTCAAGGGTTTCTGCTTAATTTCTATGGGGTGGGGTCGAAGATAGAGATTCTTACTAAGTTTGTTGAGAATTATTTGGATCTGTATTTGGATATGATGTACCCTGGTGATAATACTACCACCAAATATCTCGTTATCAATGGCTATAATCCAAAGATTAAAATTAAAGAAGTATTGGCGGCTGCATGTAAAGTGTTTGAAGATAAATGGCCGGAAGAACATGTCAAATTTCCGAAATATATTACTGAGACGGTTCCTTTTCTAACCAAAATGATTGAACGTCATCGCAATGATAATTACAAATCGGGACGACCCGATTTGGTGATGCTCCTTCATAATATCGATGGTGAAGGGTTACGTGATGATCGTACTCAGACGTCGCTTTCGGAATTGGCGATGCTTCCTGAAGTATTTCTAATCCTGTCCACCGATACCATTAATGCTGCCCTTTTATGGGATTCAGCCAAGACGAAGAATTTCAATTGGATTTGGCATGATTGTACCACTTATGAACCCTATACTATCGAACACTCATTTAAGGACGTGTTGGCCCTTGGTCATTCCAAGACTTATGGTGGGGGTACTGGGTCGAAATTTGTGTTAAAGTCCTTACTGCCAAATGCTCGTAACTTGTATAAAGTGGCACTTGAATTCCAATTGGAAAGAGTGCCTCCCGCTAAATTGAAGTCTACGGTTATTAAAGGTTCCCTCAAGTGGTCGATGTTATTTGATGAGTTATTACAACGATGTTCCGATGCCATGATTGTCCTGAGTGCATTACAATTTCGAAATTTACTCGGGGAATTCATCGACCATAAAATGTTAAAATTGGCGGTGGATAAAGTGGGTGATGAGCGAATTTTTATTCCCTTTAGTACCACCGAGATGGAGAGGATCTTAAAGGATGAGTTTTAGTGTGGCGGTGCGTGTCAATTATACCTATATATAGTCATTGTTACAAACGATTGTCTTTACATAGCATTATTCATATATATGCATTCAGTTGGTTGCCAATTTCAAAAATGTGAAAAATTAACAATATTCAAAAATGTAGTAATATCTTGAGTAAAAGTTTATCAAGGGTGTACCCAATGCCATTGTTCAACTAGTCTACTTAGCCGATTATACCATTTCGGGTTGGTGTTGATTTAGTGTCACCAATTGGTTGTTTTGGTGGCACGTCACTTTTGATAACTAAAGGAATAGATAAGCCGGCACGCGACTTTGATTACCCCAACAAAGTCAAAATATTTTGATGACGAGAGAATACAATCGTCACCATTAAAATTGTCGATGAAGTTTACCCCTATCTTTTTGGTCACGTCGGTATGCTGTCAAACTCGATTAACCGGTGGCGGTCTAATATCGCACCTGCGCCTATGATCAGGTGGCCAATAGCAACCTCTAGGGAATTTTCCAAGATGATCGGTTGTGACGCCACTTTAGTTAATTTAAACGATATCAATTTATCACGATAGAGGTAACCAATTTAAATTTACACTAAATTAATCACGGGACACCGATTGACACTCAGCCCCGAGAGCCCGGCATTTTCAACGCACTTACTCCCCTGTGCGCACCCACCCACACTTACCACGAAGCTCTAGTGTGACCAGACTAGTTAGTTTTATTGATCAACGATGGGGACATTTCCTAAATTGCCCCCTGGCACTCAACTCCAAGTGGGTACCCATCTGGCCACCGTTGTCGATTATCTAGGCGAGGGGGGGTTTGCCCATATTTACCAGGTGCTGATTGACCCTCAGGAGGACGAATCGCTGGTGGCATGCTTAAAACGTGTAATCGTCCCCGATAAGCTGGGGCTTATGACATTACGGAAAGAAGTGGAAGTGATGAAGACTTTGCGGCATGCTCGTCACATTGTCAAGTATTACGATTCCCACGCCGAACGGTTGGAAAATGGCACCTACCAGGTGTTGGTGTTGATGGAATTGTGCCCAAATAAACTGTTGTTGGATTATATGAACCACAAAATTAAAACAAAATTGACCGAACTGGAAATCTTGACGATTATGAGAGACATTGGCATCGCCGTTTACGAAATGCACCGCCTACAAATGATTCATCGCGATATCAAGATTGAAAACGTATTACTCGATCGTAATCACCGGTTTAAGTTATGTGACTTTGGGCTGACAACGTCGCCAATAATGCCACCAAAAGATCAACAACAATTCCAATTGCTCAGTCATGATATCCTATATCATACTACCCCTCAATATCGGGCCCCGGAAATGATTGACCTTTATCGAGGAATACCCATCGATGATAAGGCCGATATCTGGGCTCTCGGATGCTTTCTTTACAAATTATGTTATTATACTACTCCGTTTGAAGCTCTGGGTGATATCGCCATTTTACACGCTTCATTCCAATTTTTACAAGCACCTTCATTCCTGGGAGATTTGAAAAATCTTATCATTATCATGTTGCAAGAAAATCCATTGTTTAGACCAAATATCGTCCAGGTGTTACAATTAGTTGCCAAGATGAGCCGGGTGGACTTTGCCGAATGGCAAATTGAAGATTTCTACCATCTGGGTGCTTACAACTTCCAAGCACTTGCTGATTACCAACGTCATAAACAACAGGAGTTATTAAAGCAGCAACAGATGTATTACCACCAACAGGCAATGACCCAAGCACCGGCTCAAGTGCCAGGACTGTTCTTGGCGCCACCAACGGTGGCTCACCCTCTGAAACTGCAAGAACTGGTGGCATTTATGCTGGCGACTCATACACCTCTGGCAGTACCTCATCTGGCCACTCCCCACCCACTTCCGAACCATATTACCCAAGACCTTCAACCTCAGAGACTGGCTTCCTTCCCCATGCCGGTGAGTGGAGCCCCAACTGGTACCCACCTGCAGAACCATCAACTACATGTACTTCCACTGCAAGCACCCCCCCACTCACTGCAAACCCAGTCCCTGCAAACCCCACAACTGCAAGTTCTCCAACAGTCCCAATCCCAAGCTCCAAGTTCAACTCTGCGTACTTCATCAAATCATGAACATATCGAGCAACCAGATGATGAGATTGTTGATGTACCTGATAATGATCTGCTGGCGGAAATCTCCGACAAGGAACTCATGGAAAACGTCGAACAACGGTACCCATCACTTGAAAATATCATGGATACCGTTGGTAACGCTGCTATACAGAGAAGGAAGAGTTCAAAGACTGGTCGACTGGTCCTGAGAGCACTGCTGCAATCAAACCCCCTGCTGCTGGCGGATGCTAACAGCCGGAAATCCCTGGCTAGTGAGAAGAAGATGACTGCAGGTGAGTATAGTCACAAAGAAGCATGGGAACGGTTACACCAAAATAACCTTAATGACGAAGCAGGAAAGTTAGCTGATGATATTTTTGGTACTCCCCTTCATGCCATTCACAAGAAACAAGGTCAGACTCAATCATCTTATCCAGTTGTTCCTACTCTGCCTCCTAGAGAGGCCCTCACCTCTCTGGAAGACATTGCTGATGATGAACTTGATTTTACGATGAGTTACCCTGAGGTTCCACATCACTTAGAGGAACCAAGTGTGACCCTGGCAACTCAGTCCCCCACGATTGTAGCAACTGGGGCAAATCAATCGGCACAATTACATGTGCCTTCTTCTTTGCCATCATTGCCGCCTCCCAAACAAAATCGTCAAAGTCAGTACCAAGCACTGCCACCACAGTTACCTAGTGTTCCTGTAGTGGCACCGGTTCAAATCCCACAAATTGCGCCTCCGCAAATACCAGCCCATCCCCTGCAAATTCTGCCCAGGTCTAACAACCCTTTCCCATTTACTCCTGGTCTGTCCCAGCCCATTAATCAACTGATGCCAGCGCCAATGCCCCCACCACTGAGCTCGAAAAACCAAGAGTTCAAACTGCTGCCACCCAACAAAGCACCTCCAATCCCCGATCATCCTCCTCAGAGATCAAAATCATTACATAAAAGCGCTAACCCCTGGGGTGAATACAGGTCAGCTAGCAATCCTGTTACCAAGATAAAGCTGAATCCTCAAGATGTTGTACTGAGTATGATGGCTGGCTTGAACGTCAAGGAAGACCTCATTGATTTTGATAAAGAACCCCCTCACACTCGTGGGGATCCCTTGAATGAATTAGAGGTTTCCAGGAGTCGTGATGTCTCAACAACCAATTCCAATGCTATGAAGAAGAAGCTGAAACGGTTATCGCTGATTCCTGATTTTGATGGTGGAGTGAAACAAGAAGTGGTTGATTTTTCTAGTGATGACGAAGATCCTTCTAAAAGCTCGCAAATGAGCCGTCTCAATATTCGCAACTCGTTGAAGCATTCCCGTAGACTGGGGGAGATGAAACGAGTTGAAATCCCAGAAAAACTGAAGCGGCGTCTGTTCTTTGGGGGATCTTAATAGGTATATGTTCATAGAGATTAGCACGATTAAGTAATTTTCAACGAATAATATAAACATGATGATAAACATAAAAATAAAATTGTTTAGATAGGAGAGGAAAAAAAGAAAACCCACGGCGGGATTCGAACCCACAATCGCTCGATTAGAAGTCGAGCGCCTTAACCATTGGGCCACGCGGGCTTTTGTTGAAAAAATTGTGTAATGTGCCATTAAAAGGGAGGATAGGTAAGATAAATTGGCTCAAGAATATAAGCAAATTTTTAATTGAAAATATAGAAGACTGGACAGTTGATGTGTAACATTTCAATAAAATGTATCATACCTCATCTGTTACATTTATTAGAGCACCAGTTTTAAATTTTCAACTTAAATTGTAGATGAGATTTAGATGCCCATAATAAGCTTTCACCTCTCTGGAAGTATATTAAGTAATTACCACTTCCACAAAGACCTCTGTAAATTTGGCTTAGTCATTCAACCGTACTAATGCAAATAAATACGATGTAGTAATTATAAGACTAGTCATCATCGATACGTTTCTCTACCCAAGGGTAGCTAAGCAAAATCAGATTTTTAAGCCCTGGAAATACCCCAGAAAATGTCAGATCAAAAATAATGAACTAATCGTTATAATAGTCTTAGAACCATTTCGCAGTGTAATTGATCCTCATTACCCCGGACCAGTGGGTGTCCTTGATATGGCCATGAGATTTTTCGCACCATCAGATTCGTTCTAGTTTTCAACGTTAAATACTAAAAGATGTCATTACGGATTCTTGTTCCCATTAAGCGGGTCATTGATCACGCTATTAAGCCTCGGATCAATAAGGCTGGTACTGGTATTGATGTCAAGGGGGTCAAGTTCTCGATGAACCCCTTTGATGATATTGCCCTTGAAGAATCATTGAAGCTTAAGGAAGCCAAACAAGTCGAATCAATCCACGCCGTGTCCATTGGTCCTGCCAAGGCTCAAGATGTTTTGCGTACTGCTCTTGCCAAAGGGGTTGATCATGCCACTCTTATCGATGTTGGTGACAAGACGGTTGAACCCCTTGCTGTAGCTAAAATGTTACAAAAGATGGTGGAAAAGGATAACCTGAACCTCGTTATTTTGGGGAAGCAAGCTATTGATGATGATTCTAACCAAACTGGGCAAATGTTGGCCGGGCTTTTGAACTGGCCTCAAGCCACCAATGCATCAAAAGTGGTTGTTAATGGAGATGAAGTTGAAGTCACTAGAGAAATTGACGGCGGGGCCGACACTTTAAAAGCTTCGTTACCGATGATCATCACCGCTGATTTAAGATTAAACACCCCAAGATACACCCTGTTACCTAACGTGATGAAGGCAAAGAAAAAGCCATTGGCTCAACTTAAACCCGAAGATTTGGAGGTCGACATCACCGAAAGATTACAAACGTTAAACGTTCAAGAACCTCCTAAGAGACAAGGTGGGGAAATCGTCACTTCGGTAGATGAGTTGATCGCCAAGTTGAAGGAACGGGGGGCCATCTAGGTATCGTCATATAAATTTAAACAATAACCATATATTTATCGTCAACTAAAAGATAACATCAGTAACCAAGTTCATCGGTGATAGACCTTAACCTTACCCCGCAAAACGCCGCACTCTTGTCTTCTACCATGTCAGTAGAAGTAGCTTTGAAATACCTCTTGAAAAACCTCGAAGGGGTCGACATCCGATCACTTTCGAAGCCATTGATTGTTGGTATAAGTGGACCTCAAGGACTGGGGAAATCATGGCTTACTGAACACCTTAAAACCGAGTTGGAGCTGGCTATTGCCGGGGCTAAAGTGGTGGAGTTTTCAATGGATGATCTTTACCTTACCCATCAAGATCAATTAAAGGTTACTAATCAAGCTAAAATCCAAGGTAATGCATTATTACAAGGGAGAGGATTACCAGGGACTCATGATTTACCGTTAGCGTTTGATATCTTCCACAAGCTTAAACAACGAATCCCCGTACGAATTCCTCGGTATAATAAATCAGCATTTGCTGGAGAAGGAGATCGATGTCCTCCAAATGAATGGATTGATGTTGATGAGTGTGATATTGTGTTGTTTGAGGGATGGTTCAATGGGTTTTGTTCTCGGGATACTATCAATTTACAATACCTCATGAGTGGAGCAGATTCCATTGTTCAACGTCATCGAATGTATCAAATTGAAGACCTTAATACTTCGTTGAAACAGTATGAACCCATCTGGGATCAATTCGATGAGTTTATTTATTTGGACGTTGATGATATCAATAATGTTTATCGCTGGAGAATTCAACAAGAGCATGGTTTAATTTCTCGAAAGGGACAAGGAATGACTGATGATCAAGTGAAGGCATTTGTTGATCGGTATATGCCAATGTATATGCTATGGTATCGCAACATGTGTGATAGCACTATCTGTGATCAGGGCCATAACTTACAAATAGTCATCGCACCAGATAGACAGGTGATCATGCTGTCAATTAAATAATTCAATTTAGACAATTTCATTACCATCATCGTATTTCGTCCATTTCGCTAAAGATGCCACAAACATGCACGGCTAATCTAAACGCACCATCTGAGATAAAAGCCATCGACGGATCAATGATGACGCCTCAACAACAAATGGAAGAATTCAAACAAGCTGCAGCAGTAATCGAATCAAAGATCTCCATCAAGCCTCGGGTGATGATTATCTGTGGCCTGGGGTTAGGGGGTCTTGCTGATATACTCGCCGAACCAAAGGTCACCGTTAGCTACCATGATATTCCTGGGTTCAAATCACTGACGGTGCCTGGTCATGCGGGTAAGTTGGTGTTTGGTACCATTGGTCCTAACAAGGTCCCCGTTATGTGTATGGTTGGTCGTCTTCATTTCTATGAAGGTTATTCCCTTCAAGATACCGTGTTCCCCGTTAGAGTGGCCGCGGTGCTTGGTATTAAAACCATCATTGTTACCAATGCTGCTGGGGGGGTCCGTCCCGGTTTTAAACCCGGCCAAATCATGGTTATTGATGATCATATCAATTTCCCTGGTTTCGCCGGTACTCATCCCTTAAGAGGGCCTAATTTGGAAGAATTTGGTCCTAGATTCTTACCCCTCTCCGATACCTATGACTTGAAGTTAAGACAATTGTTTATGAATCAAGCAAAGAAGTTAGGTGTTACTAGACCTATACATGAAGGGACCTACTTCTATGCCAGTGGTCCTACTTTTGAATCTCGGGCTGAGGTCCGGATGGTTCGGACGTTGGGAGGGGATACCGTGGGGATGCTGACGGTTCCTGAAGTCATCGTTGCTAGACATTGTGGCATGAAGGTTTTGGCTTTATCTCTCATTACCAATGAAGCCGTTTCTGATAGACCTCCTCTGGCCCATGATGAAAACCCCATCGATGCTGCCGCTGGCGAAGCTTCCCATGCCGAAGTGTTAGAAGCCGCCAACGAGGCCCTGAAGGATATGCAAGCCATTGTCGCCGCGGTTGTTAATGAATTATAATAATAGCACTACAATAACACATCTATATCATTCATGGTAACGTATATAACATTTTTTTTAGTGGTCAACTTGCCCTGCCAGTTCCCACTTGCCTTGGAAGTTTTCTTTCCATAAGCTCACCTTATTGTCCCCTCCAGATACCGCCAAGATGTTACCCAGTAACGACCATGAGCATCTCCAACAAACGTCGGGGAAAATTTCGTCGGTTAATTGTTGTTTTTGCCAGTTTCCTTGGGCATCGGGAGACCAGATTAAAACCGTTCTATCTTGAGAAGCAGTAGCAATGTATTGCTTGATTAAATTCAGTGGCAGCCATGCCACATCTCTCACCCAATCGGTGTGACCTTGAAGCACCGATTCAAGTACGTATTTCTGTTGGTTCAGATCAAATTTCCAGATCTTAGCCAAGTTATCGGAACCACCAGATACAAACCGACGGGCCAGCTTATCCTTAACATCGGCCACTGGCGCCCACAGGGCAGCATTGACCCCAATAGCATGGGCATCAAAGATAACGTACAGGGTAGTACCATCTTCATTAAAATCAACCACCAGAACTTGTCCATCACTCAGAGCACACAATAATACCGCTCCCAATTCGTGAGGAGCCCATTGTACCAGATTTACCAGTGCCCGATGAACTGAATGTTCTGCTATGATTTGCCATTCTTGAGATTGGGGTTTTTGCTTCCAGATTACAGCCTTACCATCATAAGAACACAGAGCAAGGATCAGACCAAACTTAGGGTGTGCCCAAGCAACTTGCCAAACGGGTCCATCATGATGTTGTAACGTGGTACTCAATCGGTAATTGTCGCCATCGACTTCAAAGATTTTGATGGTCTTATCACTAGAACAGGTGGCAAGTCGACGGCCGTAGTAATCCAACACGGCATCGTGGATCAAGTCGTCGTGGGCGTTGCCGATTGTCACCATTTGTAGTACGTGTCGAAAGTCAAACTGAATGGAAAATTAAGTGAGGTGGGGATTACGTAAGCACGACAGGTACACCTCCACACTGTAAATAAGGCGTTACGCGGTTATAAACAATTTGGCTGAACCCATGTGAAATTGGTAGGTGAGGTGAAAAGGGAAAATTGCAATTGGTATGGTACAAGATAATTGAGTCATTGACGGTTTTCATTGCCTAGTCCTGGTGAATGTTCGTCGCGTCGATCATTAATGCGTAACTGCTCTTTATAAAGGTTGTGCGAGATTACTACAGATAGCTTCATGGATAAACCACTTGATGAGGTGCTGCTGATTCTGGGGTTAGCTTATGATTTATCCGTCCAGATAAACTCAGCCAATGAAAATCTCATCCGTCTTGAAGAGATTACCCATAGTCTAACCCATTTTGATTTAGCTGAAATCGATGAAGATCAGGATCAAGATAACGATGATGATGGTGACAAGGATGAAGATGAAATAATAAAGAGGTTAGAAGCTCAAAGAGCAGGTTTAGTTATGGCCATCCAAAAACAAACCTACATTGGGGAAAAATTGGATGAAATCGTCGGACAAAATTGTGATATTGTGGAAACGGTTAGGGAATATTTTGAACTGAGAGATCAAATCACCGCTGAAGAAAGAGAATATGCTAATTGTCGCTTAGGTTTCTATCGAATTTCCAGTATTGATCCCACGTTGAATTATTTGGATCGGGTAAATGACAAATTGGTGAATGACCTTGACCATGCCAAAAAAGTGATCACCAACGCTCAAAGAACATTTCTGAATAACGTCGATATTATGAATGGAAAATTCAATGATGATGTTAACCAATTGATCGGGGAAATGAATAAAATATTCCGACAATTGGACGACAAGCCCGAAGAAGAGGATGGAGATGAAGAAGAGGTCCCCAAAACACCACCTCCGGTAAAGAAACGGAATAAACGTGATCTGTTGATGTTGCCATTGGACCGTCCCATAAGTATGGGGAGTGTCCCCAGCCCCACTGTGTCTTTAGGATCGGCGAGATCTCCTACATCTCCATATTCTCCCATCAATGTGGGAGATGCCACTGATGATGGTGACAATTTAATCGACAATTCAGGAGATTTAACGATGCTGGTGGTTACTGATATTTAATCATAGCATTAATGGGATCGATGCTGGTAATTGGTCTTCAGCATACATAGTTTAATATTTGCCTAATTTTATTTTTTTACTTATCAAATTCAAATCAAATCAAAACTTAATGCCTCTTATTGGCCTTCTTCTTTTTATTGGTTGTAGACCAACCATCTTCATCAACTAATTGAACCTTATCGGCACTAGAGACGATGGCAGTGCCCCATTCAAGGTCATCCAGAATACCAATCTTGGTATCGACTCTTGCCCGACGCTTCAAGAATTCTTGAGCAAATCTACGACCATCGACAGTGGCCAGAGATGCGTACATGGTTTCAGCAATCAACGAAGATGAATCACCAGAATTGGTAGGCAAGGTAACAAACATGGTTAATAATTCGTCCTTGGAAACCAGAGGGTATAAATTAGTCATTTGACTTCTAGCCCAAACAAGGAATTCTTCTCTCAAGGCAACACTCAGAGCAGCATTAGCAGGCTTAGGAGCAGCCAGCACCGACCGTAAGACTTGAGGGTTTGGCATGTTTGAAGGTTGATTAGTAATAATAGGAGCAACGGGGGCTTGCTTCTTGACAGGAGCAGGTTTCTTGGTCACGGTAGTCCAAGCGGAATCTGGAGCAGCAGGCGAAGCCAATGCCAGCGCAAACGAAGGGGCAGCTTGAGGAGCAGCAGCCTTAGCAGCAGCCTTCTTTTGAGCAGCCAATTCTGCTTCTTCACGTTGGATTTCGGCAAGAGTTTTCGTGGGTTGAACGACGGCAGAAGCGGCACCCCAGCCCCCCTTGGTGCTAAAGTCGATATTCTTTTGTTGTTCAATGACCTTTTGCTTGGCTTCAGCGGCAGCCCAAGCCTTTTGAGCTTGTTCAGCCCGAATTTGTGATTCCAACTGTTTTTGTTTGTGTTGCTTAGCTGCTTCCAATTCTTGGATTTCCTTAAGAGTCAATTGAGGCTTATTTTCTTGACTAGTAGACCAAGGACACAGTTCAGCAATTTCACCGCTAGCACGAGGTTGTTGTTGTTGTTGTTGTTGTTGTTGCTGTTGTTGTTGATTTTGTTGTTGCTGTTGTTGCTGTTGTTGTTGTTGACTGGGATGTTGGTCAAGGGGAGTTTGCAACTTTCTAGGTTGAGTTTGCTTTGGCATTTTCGGCGAATTGATATCATTGGAATTGGTAATGGTTGAACGTGCAACGTTAGGCAGGGCGGCTACCCGAGGAACTTCATTGGATACCTTAGGCGAAGGAGCAATTTGTTGTTCGGGAGTAGGCGATTTAACAGTTGCCACTGTCGGAGGCAGATGCAGAGTTTCCGATAATCTTTGTTCCTTACGGAGGGATTGTTGTTGCAAAGATTGATGTAAACTTTGAGCTTGTTGCTCCAAAGTTTGTGGCAGTTGGGTTTTTTGCTTGGCTAGGTCATAGATACTTTGACCACCATCTTGGAGGACCAGGGCGGGAGCAAAGTTATCTAAAACTTCAGCTGAAGGAGCAACGACGTCATCATTCATGAAGGGCAGGTTTACTCTCGAAGTCAGAGAGTTACTCACCCCCCAAGGACTTGGGTTTGAGAAGTCAAGCCAGGAGTTGTTGGCTCTCGACAAAAATGCTGGAGCAGTTGCCCCCAGCCCTTGTGACAATGGCGTGAACGGTTGAGGATTGACCAAAGGCTGCTGATACCCCAATTGAGAACCACCAAATTGGGACAGGGAAAATGACCCAAGGGTGGGGGCAGTGGAGTTAACAGCCAACCCAGATGAAGCCATCAATGGCGACAGATGGAAACTGTTCAAAGGAGCGTGCTGGGTCAATGGAGAGTTGAGGGGAGACACATGCTGAGCAAATGGGTCATAGAGCCCCCTTAACAAACCAAAGTCCTTTTTCACCGCTGCAACCCCCCCTGGAGTTGGCAGAGCTGGCGACACCACCAGGGGAAGCGCCACCAGTACCACTGGAAGCGACACCGAAAATGGTGCGGTGAAATTGTTTGTTTGTTGGCACAATTCCCGAATGGTGATAAACTTTTGATCTTCCTTGCGGCGGATGTTCAAGTCCAAGTTAAGGAAGCCTCCAGCCCACCATTCTGCCATCATATCCCCCAGGAAAGGCCCCTGTTCCACCTTGTTATGATCAATGTAATGCCATTGAATCAGGGAAGGTGGAACCAATTGGGGTTGAGCCGATGGCATCAATCCAGGAGCCCCTGTGGTGGTGATCCCCACCGAAACCGTGTCCAAATTCAAGTTATCCAATTGATGAGACAATTGACCTTCATTGGAATGCAACTGAACATGATACACTGGTTGTGGTTGCTGGGAATGCTTGTACTTCTCATTACGATCTCCTTCGAGGGAAGTGGATAAAATCGACAGCGAGGTTTGATCCCAAACGCCAAAGACATCGGCAAGGGAATAACGCTCAGTAGTATTCACAGGAATAATCATTGGTGATTTCTTGGTATGAATAAAATGCAAATGACTTCAAACTATACAAAGGTTGTAGTGTTGGTGGTGAGTGAGGAATGAAAAAATTGAAATCGATGAGGGTGGGTTGACGGACACATGTATACACACGAAGCGGCTAAAAAATACAATGGTAACATCTTGAGGGACATATTTTTATTAAAGTTAAACCCGAAGGGTTGTTTGTAAAAAGTTGTTTGTTATTATTTATTCATTGTTTACCTCGATGGATTGCTTAATAATAAACTTGGTCAGAGGAGTGATTGGACATTCATATGCCCGTGCGAACTGGTAACACGGGGACAAGGGTGAATACCAGGTGGTGGTAACAATAGTAGGTGGTAACAATATCAGGTGATAAGGTATGAATCATGTGACTACCACATCATTTTTAGAATAAACAAGTGACGGTGATGGGTTGCTATGATGGGTTTGCTGCGATGGGTTGCTGTTGTTTTCGAGGGTTCTTTAATTCTATCATTATTAATCATTACATACCCATTTTCTTTTCCATGGTAGTGTGGAAATCCAACGAGGATTCGGGACCTTTATAAACGTCTTCCCAATCAATGTCGTTATCCTTACCTAAAAGAATATCTCTATGCATCAGTTCGGCCGACATGGGGGTGAATTCATTATCAACAATTGCCAATTCCATTTGACGCTTAATTGGTTCACCAGCACCAAATACCCGACGGTACATTTCCATTCTCGTTGATTGTTGAGTAGCATCCCAATTAGATACCCGAGCTTCTAAAGGGTGACGGTTATTGATGTTGGAAGCAAAATTGAGGGGACCTTGACCAGTACGAAGAGTATCAGGTAACGTCAGAATGGCAGTGGAGGCCACACCAAAGGCATCACTGGAAATTTGAGACCGTTGATCCCCGTTTGGTACTACTTGAAGGGGCATGATCAATTAGTTAATAAAGTCAATTGGTTTGATTGATAGTGGCGAAAAGTGCGGCGAGGAGGTTCTATGGATTACGGTGCTTATATACAGGAACGACAGCTAATAGCTATCGATGATACCTAGAAACTTCCGTCAGATGATTAATATTAAATTTAATCATTTCTGCTGGATCTTGATCGGGTTCAACCCATTCATAATTCTCACCATGGTCTAGCCAAAATTCAACCATCATCAAATCTTCTTCCACGTCATTAAGCGTCATCTGTCGCTTGTATAACTGTTTACGAATAAGACCCAATAAATCATCATCATCCCCCGGTTCAAAGATTACTACTCCATCACCAATGATATCTTGGGCCTGAGGAGTAGTTCGAACTTTGGAGGTATGGAAATTTCGTAAATTAACTTCAAAATATTCCTCATAATGATTCACCATTTTATTAATGGATATCAATTCATCTCGACGAATAAACATATCATAAATCAGAAGATAATTCCTCCACTTGACTCGATCGATTGTTTTTGGTGCCAAATATTTCATCACCAATACCATAACTGGTAATGTCATCATCACATCGATTAGTGACCAGATATAAAATGGTACCAAGTCAAATACCAATCCTTGTAACATGAGAATGGGAACAAACCCGCCAAATATCCCACCAATGGTTGTATTTAACCGTTGCTGACGACGATGACGATATTTTTCACTGGCCAACGTTCGATCAATCAATTCAAATGCATTATGATAATCTCGTTGGTTCATTAATACCCCAATGCCAATATAAATCAAGGATAAATTTACTGGTTGAGTACATGGAGTCTTTAATTGTCGATTAAACTCACCAATTACTCCATCAAATATCCTATCCACTTGATAGGGACGAGGGGGGGTCACCAAGTATTGATTAAGTATATCATGGGTCATCAATAAATCAGGGTACTTTTGGAGACTCCGCCAGAGTTGGGCTTCAATTTGACCTCTAGCAGGTAACATAGCTACCCCAAGAAAGTTATTGTTTGTGGTTCGTCTTGATTGTGGTAGCCGTTGAAGACTTCGAGATCCAACGATGAGATCAAGGACATCGGTTTTGCAAGGAGGGGATTTGCGATGGATTTTGTTGAAATGATTTAGCCGTTTTACGAAAAGCTCATAATTAAACGGTGCATGGGTGAAATAGCCCATACGGGGACTAGGGCTTGTTGGTAAAGACAGTCGCACAGTAAATCGCATTGGTAGGGATGTAACCAGTGCATAAACCTTTTTTTTTTATTTTTATTTTATTTTATATAATAAAAAATTAACGTGTTGATCGTTCATTTCTATAGTTCTTATAAATAAACCAGTATTTCTCAATATCCATATGGCAAAATCTATCCTTACATTTAACCTTAAAAAGTATTCAACCTGTGCTCAAGGAGAATGGAACCATCACCCAAAAAGAGCAGGACTCACATTGACGGTCGTCAATACTCTGGATGAATCATTTGTATTCAACATTCAATCCAAGTCATTATCTATTGATAAAGTTGCTGTCAATGCCATGACCATGAGACTCGAAATGTACCCTCGGACGCCAAAAATGGGGTTTAAACTTGTTGATGAAAATGACGGAACCAAGTTGGCACGATTCCAATGCTGTTTCACACTGAATCAAGAATTCTCCAACTTCTTGGCTCTGGTACGACATTTACCTGGGGTAGAAGTCATCACCAGTGATAAAGATGAAGCAATGATGGAACAATTTGAACCAAGTCAATCACAACCATTTACACCATGGCAACAATCCCAACCGTTTATACCACCATATGGGCCTTCACCACAGATGGCACCTCCATCATATCCTTGGCCATACTATGGTTATCCCCCTCTACCACAACCTTTACCTTATTCATCAAGTTCTTCATCGCCTCCTTCCCAGATAAGATCATTGGAAAATCAATCATTTCTGGCAAATACACCTCCCACAATCATGTCAGGACATGCGATAGAATGGCCGGTACAATCGATCAAATTAGACTACACGGCTAAACAAGTAGATTCATTATTGGATATACTTGAATCACATGAAGCCCGGGATGAAGTGCTTGCCATCTTAAAACAAAAGAATTTCTTGAAGGTGGTCAATAAAGTGGAGAAATTGTTTCGGGATTGATCAAACAACCATCTCTACCTTGGTGTTTAGATAAACGCGCGACTCTCTGTGGTACCCTCATCCGATGTTGTCTTGGCTAAAGAACAAAAAGGGAGAGTCAACTCCTTCAGATGAGGATAACCTTCTGTATTTAATATATGGAGGACATAATAGTGCCCTATCAACTGGTCGCGGGCGACCAGTCACCAACAATACCGATCTCACAATATGGCAAGATCAAACTGATAGTCAAGTTGCTGCCAATGAGGGAAATAAAGGGGAAGAAAACAATCAAGAGAAACAAGAAAGTCCAAAAGGTGCAGTTAAAGTGACTTCACAATCCGAAGAACCATTGAGGCATTTCCCTGCCGCTCAACGGTTAACTCTTGGATCAGATGAAGTTATCGAAGTTGACAACGACATGGTATCCAATTCCGATTCCGATTTAACCCCGATCCAAATCGAACAAACCCAAGATGGAGATGATCAAACCCACATTACTGAAGTTCGACGAAACGATGTGGTTGTTTATTCCGATTCAAATAACCCAAGTTCATCATATCCCTTGTTTGTGCCTGAAGATGCACTGCCGGAAGAACATAAGCATCCGGGACTATTTTCTGAAATGGAATCATCGGTGGTTATCGATATTACCGTGGAATCTTCCCAATCTAAAGGGTCACTTACACCAGCAAAGAATCCCGAGCCCCCAACCATTTTGGGAGGTATTGATCCTGATACTTTCAGTGAAGAATCATCATACATTGAATCGACAAATGAGAGAGATACCCCACCTATCAGCTCTAATGTGGTAAATAAAGATGACCATGAAGCTAACAATACATCATCGTCATCTAGTGTCAAAGAAATCCCGCTTAAAAATGTGCTGTTCAAGGAGGAATTTTCTGAAGATGATATAGACAATATCGATCAAAACGAATTCCTACAACGAATACCAATTAACACCGATCTGGGAGAAGGATTTGCATTTAACATTTTCCCTAATGATGATGAGATAACCTCCACCACCAAAACAACTCCATCTAATACCGAAAGACCTTCTACCTCATCCAAGAAGCGATTGTCTTTTAACCCGAGTGAAAACGCATTGAAAAGAGCACGACAAAAGTTGAATAACAAGTCTCCTCTTGAACCTATTACAGCGTCGCCTAAAGATATGAATCCAAATGTCCCTAGGAGTCAACAAAATACCCAATTCTTTGGTCCCAAGCCCAAATGCCTCATTAATTATACCTTACCACCAAATAAGGTACTATCGACTCCCCGTAACAAGATTGAACCTTGGGAATACTTTGTCCTTGCATGTTGTATGGCTCATCAATTGAGATTCCCGGTGATTTCTGGAATCAAAAACTTTGTTGAAAAGGCAAAAAAGGATCCCACTCAGTATTATTATGACATGTGCGTTGCTGCTATTAGAGCAAAACCAGGAAAGAAATTGAGTTCATTTGCCATTAGAGGTACTCCATTAGCAGCGCTGAAAAGGAGACCGGCTGGTTACATTCAAACAAAGTACATGACCCCGGACATGCTTTATCGCTACTTTAGTTTTGTGGAAATGTGTGTTGAAACCAATAGACCAATATGGCCATTTCCTGGAACTCAAGAGAGTGCATGGAAATTGCAGGAATATCTTGCAATTAAAAAGTGTCGATTTTGTCGACAGAGACTGGCTCTTATCATCAGACATTATGCTATTTCCCATGTTAAAGATCTGACGTGTCTTGAATGTGGGGAAGTAGTAACTGACGTAGTTGAGCATTTCAAAAAATGTGGGCTAAGTGAAGGTCAAGAAGATATAATTGTCCGGCAACCATCGAGAAGTATTAGTGTTCAGGAAGAATCGGACAATTCCCAATCTTCCAATGAAGAAGATGACATAATTTATTCGACTAATGAGATTGAAGAAGATATTACTTTTGGTGGATCAGAGAATATTGATCTTACCAATAACGAAAGAGACGGTGCATCAGCGACTACCGGTGAACAAGTATATGACATTGAAGATGATCCAGTGGAAGATGTTGAACCATATGTGGTGAAATCATTGGAAACCAAATTCTATAATCGTGCTGTTTCCCCGATAGTGAGCTCCCCAAGTCGAACTCCTAAAAGTTCTCAGCAAAAGCAGTCATTAATGTATTCTAATGGCAACCATGTTCCACCCAAGGTAATCCAAGCATGGAGATGTCCATACCCCCAATGTCCTGCTATTTATGATTATGATTACTTATTGATGATGCATTTAAATTATCATAATGAGCAGAAGATGGCCCAATTTGGTTGTCCCTATGCTCGATCCAACATATGCCATGTCAATATCATTCCTAATAAGTTGATGTTTGAACAACACCTTCGACAACAACATTTTAAACAATATCTGGACGACTGCTCTGCCGGAGAGTGCTTGATTTGTCATCGTCAATTTCATGGCATTGACACATTTATTACTCACTGTGGTAATTGTGCCACAAATAATCGATAGTATAATACATTATATAGACAAATTTTTCATAACCACCCCCATTTAATCTTCAGCACTACCATCCCGAGGACGATATATGATGTTTTGTTCTTCTAAATCCGACACCACATGAGGTGGTAACTTCCCATTAACTTTAACTGCATATAACCCCAGTACAAATGAATCAATTCTTAACCACCTGGCAACCCAGCTGCCTTTGTTATCTGACCCAAGTGCTACCAACCCTTCAAACGATGGCAGGGTACAATCATTGACTTGACCATCTTCATTATCGATAAAATGGAGGACACTTTCACAGTTGGGACATCCTTGATCAACAAACTTCCTCCAGGGTTGAATAACCCCACAGAGCATACAAGCTCTCTCACTTCGAGAAGACATTATTTATGACAATGAAGGTTGTGGTAGTTGGGAATGAAGCCGATGTTGGTGGTTTGTGAGGTGCGCGACTCAGTGAAAAGATCGCGCGATACCTAGAATCATTGGGGAATCAATTTCCCACAAAACGACACTAAAACACCATATATCGACATGTTTCGAGTTGGTATATCTCGAGTTAAGGTGGGTATGGTACCCATCCATTTGTCACGTCGTCATTTTTCACTCGATCCCCTGTCTATAGTCACTGCGATGACTACTCTGATTGAACATATTCATACTGTTACTGGTATCCCCTGGTGGGGCCTTATACCCTTGACTACATTTGCTCTTCGTACCGTTTGGACGATGCCATTGGCAGTACTTCAACGGTTACGAATACGCAAACAACTGGAACTTCGACCCATTGTTAGTGCCATGCTGCCAATTTTGAAACTTAACTTGGCGAAAAAGGTCAATAAAGCCAAATTAGAGGCGAAAAATGATACCTCGTTGGTTCAAACAAATCCATTGGTTAATATAAAATATGAGGAAATGCTTGTACTTACTGCTAAGGAGGTTCGTAAGAGACAAAAGAAATTATTTAAAGATAATGGCGTTCAAGTGTGGAAAAACTTTATCTTACCAGCATTTCAAATCCCTCTTTGGGTAGTAATGTCACTTACCATGAGAGATCTCTCTGGGTGGTCGACATGGTTTTCCTCGGTGAACAAGCCATTGGACCCCAGTTTGTATACTGAAGGGGCATTGTGGTTCCAAGATTTAGCCGTCCAAGACCCTTATCATCTTTTCCCCATTCTTATTGGCGTTACTGCATTATCTAACGTTGAATGGTTATTTAAAACCCTTCAGTTATCTCGACATTCCCAACGGAAAAAGATGAGAATCACAATTGCCGATGCCATGGGTAATGTCCTGAGATTTGCCGTGGTCTTCATCATGGGTATTTCCTTACATGCCCCCGTGGCGTTGTGTTTATATTGGTTATCATCTCAAGTTTATTCGTTGGTTCAAAATGTGGTGTTGGATTTGATGATGCCAGTGACATTTATCAAACATCAACGATTCGGGGATAAGCTCCAACGTAATAAAGATGCCATTGATGTTGTTAAGAGATAAATTGTATATAGTATGTAATATGGTATCACAGATACTTTATCAATTTTTGAGTGAGCATGGATGATGAGTTGGTTTTCGCACGACATTATTTCTGATTTGGTCCACGCACTACAAGATGCTCAATGTTAGCACTGTCTCTTATTATTATCAATACCATGTTAACAAATTGGTACTTAAAGCATGAAATATTCTCCAGTGTCTACGTTGATTTCTGAAATATTATTTTTCATCATGCCATGTCCATATTTCCTCCTGGGAAGCGACGAGATGAGGTTTATAACATTGACCTTAATCCCCACCCCAAGACAAGTCTAAACACCACATTATATTGAATTCTAATACTATTCCTTTAATTCGAAAACAATTAAACCAAATTTTTCACTACCTTTTATTCTCATATATTACGTGAGGTTCATCTCTGGGTTCGCATCCAAATCGTTGTGAAGGTGCGAAAAATTTGAACCATATTTAAACAATCATGGCTATCAAACCCAACTTCATTGGGCTCGTGGTAAGCCAGGGCAAGATGAATAAGACCGTCAAGGTCCGGATCAATACCACTATCTATGACAAGAAGATTCACAAGGAAGTGATCAAGCGGAACCATTACCTCGTTCACGATGAAGGTAACATTTGTAAAGAAGGGGATATCGTTCGGATTGAACAAATCCCCAAGATCCTGCCAAGAAAGTATTTTGCTATTGCTGAAATCAAGGTCAACAAGGGTCAACAATTCGCTCAATATGAAGCTGAAGCCAAGATTAGAGTTGCTCAAGAACATAAACAAAAGTTGGCCGAATTTGCTTCCCACAAGGATGATTTACAAAAAGTCGTCAATAAGATTGAAGATTTAAGACAACTTGATCAAATTTCTAAGCAACTTGTGGGGGCAAGCGATGAAAGTGCTTCTGAACTTGTTGCTCAGCTCGATGCTATCAAGTCGAAGTATGGGTTTAAGCTGTGGCCTACCACCGAACCCATTGTTGACTTGGAAATCAACAAGATGTCTGAGGATGTAAACGCTAGACAGGATCGGCGAGAACATCTTGATGTTATTCTTTCCAAGGTTTTGGCCGACTCTAACTTGGTGGATGAAATCATCACCAAGTTGGGTAAGGTTCCTGGTTCAGTCAAGAAGCACACTCAAAAGAATTTGATTAGAAAGTACATTTTGGATGTCAACAATGAATTACCGGTGAGTATTTAGAAGAGGTTCATGTAAATAGCATAATATAACAACGTTTCGTCATGTAACTATCATTTAGCATCCCCCATGGTTTTACTAGTGTGATTGGTTCCCCTCGCGCTACCATCGGAATTTTCACTAAAGGGCATTTAGATCACCCCATTCATTTAATTATTAAATGAAGGTAACGTGTCGACTCCTTACGACAAAGAAGTCACGTCTTCAGGACATCGACACAAAATGGGCTGGTCGATGGCTTAAAGAATCAGGGTCATTCCACCCAGGAAAGAATGAAATTGATGCCAATGCTCCACTGTTTTATTGTCTTTCGATGTTTCCCTACCCTCTGGGGATGCTCCATCTCGGTCATCTCCGGGTATATACCATCCTGGATGTCATGGCTCGGTTTAAGAGACTTAAAGGGTATAATGTCATCCATCCCATGGGTTGGGATGCCTTTGGCTTACCCGCCGAAAATGCCGCAGTTGAAAGAGGGATCAACCCCGCCGTATGGACTCGTACAAACATTGAAAAGATGAAGGATCAAATGAATATTATGAGGGCTGATTTTGATTGGGATCGAGAAGTTTCAACCTGTTCTCCAGAATACTATAAATGGACACAAAAGATCTTTTTGAAATTATATGAACATGGGTTAGCATATCGGAAGGAAGCAGAAATCAATTGGGATCCTGTAGATCAAACGGTTTTGGCCAATGAACAAGTAGATTCTGAAGGTCGGTCGTGGAGAAGTGGTGCCATCGTTGAAAAGCGTCAATTGGAACAATGGTTCATTGGTATCACCAAGTATGCCAATCGGTTAGAAGCTGATCTCAAGGTGTTAGATAAATGGCCTCATAAAGTCAAGGCAATGCAAAAGAACTGGATTGGCCGGTCGGTTGGGGCCGAGGTGACCTTCCCAGTCGAAGATGGAAGATCGATTACCGTGTACACATCAAGACCTGATACCTTATATTCCGTACAATTTGTTGCCATTGCTTTGAACCATCCGTTAGCTGTTGAAGCTGCCAAATCTAATCCTGACCTTCAAGCATTTATCGAAGCCATGAAGAAGAATGATGATCCCGAATCAAAGGATGGATTTAAACTTGATTTCGAGGTTTCTATCCCTATTGGTGAACAAAAATTCGATGTTCCTGTTTTTGTAGCCCCTTATGTTCTTGGTACTTATGGTCATGGTGCAGTTATGGGGTGCCCTGGTCATGATGATCGGGATTTCGATTTTTGGAAATTGCACGGACAAGGTAAACCAGTTGTTCAAGTCGTTAGTGCTGGTGAAGAGACACCAGTCCCTTATACCAAGAAAGATGGTGTCCTTGCCGAAAAACTGGATAACTTCCCATTTGGACTTCCTTCGTTAGGTATCTACGCTGGAATGAAATCTAAAGATGCTGGTAAAAAGATTACTGAAGAACTTTCCAAAACTAACAATGGTGGTCCTTCTACTCAGTATAAGATCAGGGATTGGCTTATTCTGAGACAACGGTATTGGGGGGCCCCCATCCCAATCGTCCATTGTGATAATTGTGGTACCGTTCCTGTTCCTGATGATCAATTACCAGTAATGTTGCCTGACCTCGAAGGAGAACTGTTTGGTAAAGGTAATCCATTAACCAAGCATGAAGATTTTACTAAAACTACCTGTCCTCTGTGTGGTAATGAACACGCTCGCAGAGAGACCGATACCATGGATACATTTATGGATTCATCATGGTATTACTTCAGATACTTGGACTCAAAAAATACTAATGAACCTTTTGCTAAAGATTTAGCCTCAAAGAATATGCCTGTCGATTTGTATATTGGTGGGGTTGAACATGCCATTCTTCATTTGTTGTATTCGAGATTCTTGGCCAAGTTTTTGGCGGATGTCGGGATGTGGGAATCGGAAAAGGCCGCTAAGTTACATTACGAACCTTTTGCTAAATTGGTTACCCAAGGGATGGTTCATGGTAAAACTTTTACTGACCCCGAAAATGGGAGATTCTTAAAGCCTGAAGAACTCGATGAAAACAAAATGATTAAGGCCACCGGAGCCCAACCTAAGATTTCCTATGAAAAGATGTCTAAATCAAAGTATAATGGTGCTGACCCTGCCACTTGTATCGCCAATTATGGTGCCGATGCTACTAGAGCCCATATGTTATTCCTGGCTCCTGTATCGGACATTTTGAACTGGAATGAAGAACATATTGCTGGTACTACCCGGTGGTTAGAAAAAGTCTTGGCTTTGAGTTCTCAAATTGTCGAATTGGTTAAAGTCAACCCTCAAAGACCCACTAATGATGAAACCTTCACGGTTGAACCATTTATCATTGATGGGGTAACTGTCAATACCGTTAATCAAAGCGAATATGATTTGATTAATGATATTAATGGTTATATTATCCGGATCTCGAAACTGATTGAAGAAGATATGGCATTAAATACCATTATTTCTGATTTCATGAAAATGACCAATACCATCATTGCTTCATTAAAGTCAGAGAATTACATTTCTCCTCAAATTGCCCATGACTGTTACAAAAAGTTGGTGATTGTTATGTCTCCAGTCACTCCCTGTGTCAGTGAAGAAGCATGGGAGACGCTTCACCTTGGTCTTGATCAACAATCGAGACTGATCTTTTACGAGAAATATCCTGAAGTAAAGTTGTTGGCATCACCTTATCAACAATATAATGTGTTTGTTAATGGTAAGGCAAGATCCACGTTTAAAGGGTTGAAATCATTAATCAATCAATCGGAAGAAGACATTGTTAAATTAGTACTTGGCGATGACCAAGTGTCAAAGCATGTGACAAAAGAACTTAAAAAGGTAATTGTTAAACCTGGGGTCATAAGTTTAATTACCGCCAAATAACTTGAAAATAGAAGCCAATGATCAGCAGTAAATTAGCCGTTAATTGCATGATCTCCTGTATATAGCAAAATATCTATATCAAATACCGTTTTGACAAAAAAAATATATCAATCCTGTATGAAACCTAAAATATCAATTTCGCTTCTGCATAAGAAATAATAGATTCAGCTGCTAATAGAATAGTCCGCATCCGGAATACCATAGTCCGCAAGTATGATTAACTTAACAACACCATCCCAGATTGACAAATTGGTCAATGACTTCGATTGTTTTCTTTTTGATTGTGATGGGGTGCTGTGGTTGGAGTCGACATCGATTCCTGGGGTTGTTGAAGCGCTTGAAATGCTTCAATCGAAAGGCAAACACATTGCCTTTGTTACCAATGATTCTTCACAACTGAGAAAGAGTCTTGTAGCAAAATTCAATCGATTGGGTGTCAATGATGTCAACGAAGGTCAAATGTATCCAACGAGTTATGGGGCAGCTGCATATCTTAAATTCAAGATGAAATTCCCTCCAGGTACCAAAGTATGGGTTTTAGGGGAAAGTGGTATTGAAGCCGAAATGAAAAACATGGGATATATTGTTCTTGGGTGTAATGATCCGAGATTGGATGAACCGTGGGATCCGGAAAATCCCATTCTTAAACCCGACCCCGAAGTTAAGGCAGTAATGGTCGGGTCGACAAAAAAATTTAACTTCAATAGAATTGCTGCCACTTTACAATACTTATTGAATCCAGATGTGGTGTTCTTGGGTGAAAACGTTGATCGGACTTATCCTGGACCCGGAGGAATGATTTTACCTGCTGGTGGGGCCGTCGTTCACGAATTGCAATATGTCTCTAGAAGGGAATGTATCAACGTTGGTAAGCCATTTTCAACGATGCTCCTGATTATCACCGATGAGCACCCATTATTCAAAGAAAAAGATTCGTTGATGATTGGTGATACTCCCCTGACGGATATCAAGTTTGGTAATGATGGTAACCTTGGGGCCACGATCTTAGTATTGAGTGGTAATACCGATCAAAAGGAATTGGATAGAATAATGCTTGGCCATGATAATTCTTTAAAACCTACCTATGTTATGAAATCAGTTAACACTTTGAACTTAGCTGGTTGACAATTATACAATGTATAGACATTAGAAGCGATAGATTTATTTTGAAATAAACAATGTTAGACTAGACGATACATTAATATCGATCTTAACGGGATCTGTAGACTACTATAACTTTCAACAATCTCCGACAGTCAAGATTTGGTTTTGCCAATGAAATCACAACCGTTGTCGACAAGCCGTGAAGTACTCATACTTAGACTTAATCCGAAATATTTGGAGGAAACACTCACTACGAAAACGATATAAATAGTTGTTAAACTTCAAATAATATTGGAGATACTCAAAATTCTCAAAATGGTTACAAAACATTTAGAATGTAGAACCTTTGATATTGATGTTTGCTGCCTTTTAAAGGCAAGTTTTTCAAACTTTTTAAAAAACGCATCAATGGTGTAGTGGTAACATTTCACTTTCCCAAGGTGGAGCCAGGGGTTCGATTCCCCTTTGATGCACACTTTTTTGGTTTAATTCTACAATTTATTTTTAAAAATTGTCACTGCTACAAATTCTAATTTCCAATTAATAGTATATTTAAAAATGCAAGTTCCAATTATAATACATTATTTCTATCAATAGTTAAGAACCACCCTCTTGGATTTCCTTTCATTATCGCCTTCAGCTTGACGCTTCTTATTTCCCATTAGTTTCTTCACCACTTGCTGAGCTTCTTCTAGCTTCTTTTCATCATCACCATAATATTTATCAACAATTCCTTTGACTTGGGATGGGCATTCACTGCTAATGGCTTCTCCAGATTTGATTAATTCTGAAACAGCATCTTCCAATTCTTTATTAAATTGGCGATAGCCTCTTGAAGTCACTTCTTTATGAATATCATCAATATCATCCATGTTGATTTGAGAAACTCTCAGATCGTTATTCTTTTCAAGCAATTGTTTCAATTCATCACTGGTGGATATGCCTTTTAAAATTGGTTGGTCTAGTTCTTTCAAAAACGTAAAGATCACCTCCACGGCCACCTTGATCGATTGGGCTTTACTATCAACAATGTCCCAAAACAACTCCACTACCAGCGACCCATTACGACCTGCCAAGTCGATGATATCTTTGTTGGTCTCTAGTTTAGGCCATATTTGACTGAATTGCGTTTTGTGAGAAAGAGACAAGCTATCCATCATCTTTTTCACCAGATCCCGTGCCTGACGGTCTCTCCGACGGTTCGTTTCTTTCAAATCGTCTACATCGGCCTGCAATTTGGAGATGATCTTTGGGAAAATCGACACGGTATAAAACTCGATGATATCCAGAGGTTTTAGTGAATCGAAATGTCGATTTGCCTTAAACCGGGGATCCAGTTGGAGCTTATCCCATAATTGCTCCCAATTTGGCAGAGAAGCAACCAATTCGGTATTAGATACCATAAGGTATTTTTCTAGCTCTTCGAGAGCTTGTGATTTAGCTTGATTTTCTTGCTGCTGATGAGCTTCAGCTAATTTATTTCTGAATTCAAGAAAAATCGATAACATTTCACTTTCAGGCACCACTGAGTGTTTGTAAATGGCATTATCATCGTCATCTAACCATTTCTGGACGGTTTTCCACCTGGTTTGGTGCAGGAGACGGTTATTATCGACCAATTGTTGAAGCACGACGGTGAAATTGGATGTGAATGTTTTAATTACTTCGGTTTGAGAAGTTACCTCTTTTTCGGCCAATTCAGCAAGGTATTCATCATACACTTGTTTTCGCTCAAGTGAATCAGTCACTGCCCAATATTGTGGAAATGAAATGAGTTTTTCCATTGTTTTCTGGTACAGAATCATTGAATTTATATCATTATCGATCAATAATTGCTTGAATTCTACCTTGGGGTCCTTGGTGGAATCATCAGGAGCGGTTATATCTTCTTCAATTAGTTGAGCTTTTAATTCAGTATCTCTTTCCAGTAAAACCAGTTCTACCGGTACTTCTGATTGCTCGTTAGTGGCTTCCGATACCACAGGTTTCTCCCAGGTAGTTTCTTGGGTTGTTTCATTATAATAATATTCTTTTCCATCATCGGTAGTATAAATAAGCCAATCACCAATCCGAGGAGGTTCTTGAGTATCAGCAGACGCCTCAATGGTCACACCTTCCGGGAGATCCCACAGTGTTTCCTGGGTTTCGGTATTATAATAATACTTTTGACCCTGGTCATCTTTAACCTCCTCCCACATCAATGTCGTTGGTATAATTATAGGTGATGATTACTTGCGATCACTGCGACTCCTCATCACCACCCACATATCGATGTCTTCCCCTTGGTATTATATATCGATAGCAGTGATTCTGTCTCCTGAAAGTACCTATACCATTGATCGGGTCGATGCTATTTCCTGGAAATCGATGATCCTCGATGGCTTACAACATATGTATGGAGCCATTGGACTGGCAGTACCATTCGATATACTTCATATCAGAGGTAATGAGGCGATCATTCGACTCCAACGAGAGGATGCTGATCGTTTTAAACTGGCATTATTGGTACATACTGTTCCAGTGACATCTTTGGTTGGAGGTCGCCCCGATGATGATGCTTCTAATTTGGCATCTATTGAGATTAGAGAAAGTGGTAGATACCTTGGCATGGTAGCTGCTAACTGGAAAATTGAAGCAAAGTGATCGATGTCAAAAATTTCAAATATATCACCCCAAATAACTTCAGATGCCATAGGAAATCGTGTGAAACCTTTATACCATGATAACAGCATAAACACTCCATGACCATCCAATGGATTTTCCGTCGATTATCATTATCCAATGCTTTTTAATAATGATTTCCATAACGTGATTACCACGTATCAATCCCCCCAATAGCATTGCTTGTCTGGGCCATATTGGCAAGATTCAGACACACAGCACAATTATACCATAATTCTATATGCATTACCCCCTAATTAACATATACCTAATAAATTCAATACTACTTACTATTCGTATCGTAATTCTTCGCCTTTTGTACCATTTTCCATCTGATCCCTCTCTTTTCAACAAGCCCCCCCTTGAGAATAAACCCTCAACGCGTCAACTTCGGCTTTGGGCATGGTGACATTAAAACAGGGCCCAATACGACTGTTTTGTTCGACTAAACTCGACCCACAACATGTGGCCAGAGCAACATTGACTTCTCTTGATTATGTATTGCTCGCTGGCATTATTGTTGTATCAGGGGCGGTTCGATTATGGAAGCTCGATCAACCAAATGGTGTTGTGTTTGATGAAACTCATTTCGGTCAATTTGCTCGAGAATACCTTTTCCATCGATTTCATTTAGATGTACACCCTCCATTGACCAAGATTATTTATTCTTGGATTGCCCGGATGGCCGGTTACGACGGCCAGTTCGAATTTGAAGATATTGGTGATATTTATCCTGATCATGTTTATGTGTGGATGAGATTATTCCCAGCATTATGTGGGATTGCCACCACGTTATTGGCTTATTTAACATTGCGTTGTAGTGGTTGTTATCCAATTCTGTCGTTGATCGGGTCTTTATTGGTGGTATTTGAAAATTCATTAGCTACTCAACTGAGATTTATTTTATTGGATAGTCCGATGATTTTTGGTATTGCCTTGGCCATTTATGGGATTAAACGGAGTCAAATTCAACTGCCAATGTCGAAGAAATGGATTAAACTGTTGGTATTAACTGGACTCGGTGTTTGGATCGCGTTATCTACCAAATTAACCGGACTTTTCACTTTGGTTTGGGTATTAATTGTCTCTGCTTGGCAGTTATGGCGGTATTATGGTGATTTAGAAGTGAAAACGTCGGATCTCCTTAAACGGTGTGCCGTTAAAGTGTCCACGTTAATCTTCCTCCCCTTGACTCTTTATTTGGGGGTTTATCTCATCCATTTCAGCATCCTTGATCAACCTGGATTTGGTCTTGGCCGATTACCCGCTGAGTTTCAAGCTACCCTCGATCCAGAAGTTTTAGAGGTGCCACTGTTGGTTTCATATGGTCTGTTGGTATCGTTAAAACATTTAAATATTGGAGGATACCTTCATTCTCATGACAAGGTTTATGAAAATCTGGAATCATCTGGGCTTCAACAAGTTACTCTTTATGATTATGCCAATGATGAGAATAACGAATGGATCCTTGAAGGTGTTCATCATACACAAGAAGGGAAATTACAACTGTCAGTGAGTTCAATTCAAGATGGCATGGTTCTTCGTCTTTACCATAAGAAAACAGGTAAGTACTTGCATGTTCTGGACACCAAGCCGGTGACCAGTGAAAATGATTACTCTAAAGAAGTCAATTGTAATGCTACCAGGGGACTTTTGGGTAACAATGAGTATGAATTCAGAGTACGGATTGTGCAAACCCGGACTGGTAATTCTGATGCCCGGTATAAGGTTAGGGCAGGAGAAACTGTTTTTCAATTAGTCCATCAACGGCATGGATGTGTGTTATTGGCTCATAATCAAAGACTCCCTCGGTGGGGGAATTATCAAAAGGGAGTTATTTGTATCGATGAACCAACTACCCCTGGCACTCTTTGGTACGTCGAAGATAACTCCCATCCATTGATTGACAATGACCCGAATCAACCCAAAGTGAACTTGCCTCCTTTAGGGATCTTGGGAAAAATCAAATTACTCCATCAAACAATGTTCAAAATCAATAATGAATTCCAAGAGAATCACCCCAATAGTGTCAGCCCTGACAGATGGCCTTGGGGGACGGCGGGGATGTCGATGTATTTGAAACCAAATCAACAAGTATATTTTGTCCCCAACATTGTTATTTATTTGCTGGTATTGTTTTTGGTGACATTTACAATTGCCAAGGGATTTTTTTACATTCTCGTCCTTCTTAACCCTTTCACTGATAGTGAAATTCCTGGAGACGTTCGGGCATTTAATGAGACCATTCTTGAACTTGCAGTAGGGTGGGCGATTCATTACTTGCCCCACTTTCAAATGGCACGAGAGTTATTTGTTCATCATTACTTACCTGCGTTATACTTTGGTATTCTCTTGATTGGAGAATATGTGGACCATAACCTTCGTCATCGCCCTGTCACTGCCACTATTTTCGCCGGGGCAATTTTTGCCGGGGCTCTATATACTTTTATTGACCATGCCCCTTTGGTTTATGGGTCTATCTGGACTCAACAACAATGCCAAAATAGTAGATGGTTACAAACTTGGCGGTGGGCTTGTAGCAACTATGTAGAAGAACTTTAATCGATGATCATCATTGCTTTCTCGTTTGAGTGATGCCATCGGCGACATCAACAATTAAATCTTCAGTCCACTTGAGTAATAAATCCTTTTCGGCAATTTTCTCTAATCTTTCCTTCTCCACTTGTCGTAATTCCTCCACAAGCGATTCGATCATATGGAGTTGGTCTGCAGGAGGAACCCCGATCCCTGGGAGTCCATCAATAAGCATGGATATTTGACGACTCTTAATGATGATATCACTGGATAACTCATTAATTGTGGTATCAAAGTCTGGCTTTGATTCCCCTGCCGGAGGTTGGTCTGCTTGACCTGGAAGTGGAGCTTGAGCAGCGATATTAGTCACCGAATGGGGTTCACTGTCAAGAGGAGCTGGCTCAGCATTTGAATTAACATAGTTGATAGTGGCATTGAATTGTTCGATGAGTTGGTCCAAGCATACTTGGAGTTGGGTCAAGCGATCAGCCATAGGGTTGAACGATTTGGTGAGAATGAGATCATGATGAAAATTGGGTTTGGAGTGAGGCGGACAAATCAGGGTGAAAAAAACTGATGTGAGTCCTGGGTTAACTGGATCTTTTACAACAAATTGAAATTATTTTTTCATCTATTTATCAGAAGGTGGGTTCTTTTGAAATTTTGGTATGCACTAAATCATGTGATCGATCACGTGAGATCAGTTATATGTCAACCACAGGTGAAAAGTTTCCCAAATTTTTGTCATTTAGAAATTCATAAAATTATGATGTTATCTGTTGAAACTAGACCCCTGCTGCAACTTGTTTAATTACTTGCATTTCTGCTACATTCCTTAATTACTTGCATCGTCTAATACCCACATTACCCCCCCCCCCCTTACAGGTTATTTCTCGAATAGGAATCTAATACCACCACAAGTGCCTATAAATGAAACCCCATCCTGATTATTAATCTCGATTAAACCAACCCCTCTTTACTTGACTATATCGTCTTTAATGCCACGACAACGACCCACCCTTCGGGTGTCACCAGAATTGATCGACAAAGTCGAATCAAAATCTGCTGTAATGAGCCTCCTTTCAAATCGCCTCGTTAATTTGGCAGCCAAGGCCCCGACGGAGTATGCACCGTTGATTAAGATGGATTATTCAAGAAATGACATCGATACAAGACTTTCCCATATGGCGGCAGCTCACCTTGATTATCAAGACCGATCGAATTTGTTACAACAATTAGAAGCAGTAGGGGTGGTGGCCATCCTTGATACCCATTGTCGTCAACCAATGGTGCTGAAGCCCGATCTATTGACTCAATTCCGTCCATTCCCTCATAATGTCAACTCTGCCATCGGCAATCCAATTGTCAAATCGGAGGGATATGGGGTGATGACGTTGACTAACCAATGTGGGATGAAAATTGCCATTCCTGCTAGTGTTGTTAGTCACCTCGATGCTCCTTATGGTGTAACCTTAAGCCCTCAATGTTTTTATGATCTGGGATATCTAAGGGAAAATATATCTCCAAAGTTGTATCGATTCGTCCATCATGAATATGGGTCAATGTATGTATTTGTCATTGATTCTCAGCATTTATTACCGTTAAACCAGGATTCTGCTACCATTGAAGTTCTTTCCGCCTGGTGGAGATCACTTCCAGAACGGAAAGGTATACTTACTAATAATACCCCATTGGATTTTGCTTTACCAAATACCCCTAGGGACTGCTTTTCCTTGCCATTGCCACTTAGACATCCTTTACCGTCTGATGATGTTCATTCGCCAGTTAAAATGAGGAAATTGGCGATACCAGCAAAAAAGAGAAAGATTGCATAACCAATGAAACCACCACTACTTGGCTCATTGTTGGCATTACTATTAATGTCCTCAACCATCATCATACTTCAATTCTCCACTTCCAGCATAAGGTTCACCAAGAGTGAACTCGTTTTTATAAATTTTTCATCATTATTACATTTTTGTATTCGGGGATATGCGTTTGTCATAAATCATAAACTAAATGCTAAAACTATAGTAAAATGTCACTAGTCTTGATGACTGTGAAAGTTATCATCTGATTGTTGATGGTCCTGAGATGCAATCGATTCATCACTCATGATGCTACTATGGACCAGGACTCGTCGTAACGGGACACTGGAACCAAGATTATAGGTGAAACCATCATCACTTCCTCTATCCCAATCCCAGGATTGGCGAGAATCTATCCGTCTCATTCTCATATCATCGTTGAACTGATAATGATCTTCATCCAAAAATCGACGGGTCTCGATCAGTCTTTTAAAGAAACAAACCATCAGCGAAACTATAGCAAGGGAAATAATGGGAAATAATTGGATCCATCCCACATAGGATAAATTGGAAATGAATAAGAGAATATCGGCCAAAAATGCCAATAATGTTGAAAGAAAGGAGAAAAGGGACATTACAAGGATCCAATCCATAAACAGAGTGATATCTCGTCGAAAATGTTTCCGTTTCTTTGTTCTCTTCAATTTCTTCGTTCGGGAGGTTCTCGTTACTCTCGAATCAGATTCCAACATTGGTTCATCACATTGCTCATCCACTTGTTCTTCAGTATGCCAATTGTCCATTTCTTGAAAGATGATTAACGCAAAAAGCAAAAGAAATTGGGCAGCAGAAATGCCAAAGGCGACGACATGGACCACGAGCAATTTCAGAATCACCGAGGTTACACTCAGAGGGAGCTCAGCCACTTGATAAGCAGAATCAACAAGATCATAAAATGAATCATTAATACTAGGATAGCCTATCCTGGGCAGGGAACAGTTATTGGTTGAAAGGTGACAAATTCCAAAGACTCCAAACAGGAAGTTCTGATATTGGGAAAGGTATACGTGAGATCCTGGCCCAGTAATTGGTACCAGAATAACGGGAAGAACCTGTAACACCATACATAATAATGTTAGGAGGGTTAGCACCACGAGCCATTTCTCCATTGAAGAGGCAAGATGAATCGGTCTTGGCTATTGATCACTAATGGTAGGGGGATAAATGCTCATAACTGCAAGAGTGAAAGCCGCATTTACCCAATTAGGACAATGGCCTTGGACGTTTGTCTCACGTGCCATGAACAAATATCTACTTTTAGCCATCATCGTCTCTCTATTAATACCAGTGTTCAGAAGGTTTATGTCATCGTCGGTTACTCATCCTTACCAAAAAGAGCTCATTGTAGCCCAGCTTGCTGTTAAAAGAGCTTCAAGTCTCACCAAGGCTCTTTCCAATCATATTGCTACTACCAGACAACTGGGGACCCAAATTAAAGATGATAAATCACCAGTTACCATCGGTGACTACGCCGCTCAAGCCATTGTTAACCATGCTTTAAAGATTAATTTCCCTACTGACGAAATCGTTGGTGAAGAAGACCTGGCCGAATTGGCTCTGGATAATAGCTTGAGTAAGCAAGTATTGGAATTGATTCAAAAACATCAATCTGAAGATGAATATGGGGAAATCTTGGGCCAATTAAATAATGAAGAAGAAGTATTCAAGGCAATTGATTTTGGTGACTCCAAAGGGGGTAACCAAGGACGGTTTTGGGCATTAGATCCCATTGATGGGACTAAAGGTTTCCTTCGTGGTGACCAATTTGCCGTTTGTTTGGCTCTTATCGATCAAGGTAAGGTTGTTCTTGGGGTTATTGGTTCGCCTAACTTACCTGCTCATATCATTTCCAATACCGAGCTGCATGGTACCATTGGTGGGCTTTATTCTGCTATCAAGGGAGTTGGTTCTTATGTTACTGATTTATTCACCAAAGAGGTTCCTCCTCCTTTGTCTGAACAACGTCACATTCACATGAAGGACACTCGTGACCCCACTAAATTGATTGTTTGTGAAGGTGTGGAAAAGGGTCACTCTGATCATCTGGAACAAGCCCAAATTAAAAAGGCACTTGGAATCCCCCAAACTAACACCATTAACTTGGATTCTCAAGTGAAGTATTGTGTATTAGCAAAGGGTGAAGCCGATATCTACTTGAGATTACCCATTTCAGAAACTTATAGAGAAAAGATTTGGGATCACGCTGCTGGGAACATTTTGATCACTGAATCTGGAGGTAAGGTTGGTGATGTTAATGGTATTCCTCTTGATTTTTCAAAGGGTCGGTTGTTACAATCCCAAGGGGTTATTGCTGCCAATTCTGCTATCTTTGATGATGTAATCAAAGCTGTTAAACAAGTTAGAAATCAATGATAAGAATAATGATTGTATATACCAATAGACGATTATAACAAGAAATGACAAGTGATTAGCTTTAAATTTGGTTATATTAAGTTAAGGTCGTGCCTAACACAACTTTACTGAAAAGTCGTGTACAAATCAATTTTGCATTCTTCAAAAATGCCCAGAGGTGACATCTTCGCTCATGCGTTTATATACAGGATATAAATTGTAGGTAAATGATGAAAACGTATATTGTCAATAATAACGACATTAAAGAGATAGTTAAATATATTTCGTTTATAATATAAAATTGATCATTCACCATAGGTGACGAAACCACCCCCAGGACCGCCTCTTGAGTGTCTTGAGAAGTAATCAAAATCAATGGAAACGGCATTAGCCAATAATATAGCCCGTTGATCCAAGGTCAAGGGACCAGCGACTTGAGGGAATCTATCGCCCATCCCCGCAAAACTCGATGGATCCATCCGGATGATGTATACCCCAGTATCAGTAAATAATTCTCTACCAAGACCAACCCAGTTTCTATCAACACAACCAATGACATCACCCTTTGCATTTTGTACTGGGAATTCAAACAGCAAGAATCCGGCATCTATCTTACCGAATTGTTCGAAATCATCGGTAACTTCATCTTCAAGTTTGAACAAATTATACCGACGTCTCCATAAATGCCAACTTTGAACCAGTTCACCCACTTCTTCATATACTCCTCTTCCTAGTTGATCAACTCCCGGTAAAAATGCTTTAATATGTGAATTGATGAATGAAAATGGTCTCTTGATCGTAAGTACCAAATCACCATACATATTAAATACATCGACATTAAATGGCCGATGTAATCTGAAAAACTGTCTACCAATCATCTTCAAGATCCCCATATCCCGTTCTTGCATGTAGCCAATCTGTTGCCCAACCAGGTTCATGATTTTATAGACATTGGCTTGTTCAAATCCAATGAATAAATTCATGAATTCAATTTGTCTTTCAATCACCAATGTTGGTTCTTTTAGGATATCATAAACGGGATCTTCTGGGGTGATGATACCATTGGGGTTTGGTGGCAGTTCAAATACCGTATGATATTGCAGAGGTTCCCCTTCATAAAACTGGGTATTACTCAGTGGTTTCATTCGAAAATAATGACCGTCTCCCGATTGTTCCGACAGGGTCCTTTCTGAATTGACTTTATCTTGGAATCGTTTGACTTCCTCTGGGGAAATCTCCTTGGTAACTCTGGTTCTATTGGGTCGGGGAAGTAATAACTGGGATGATGTCGTCAATGGTCTAACCATTGACACAAATGGAAGGCGTCGAGTGCCAATCTTGATGATGGCAACCATAAGTGATGTGCAATTGGAATAAGTTTCACTGATCAATTATGAGAGGGTATATATGTAGGACAAATATTTACAACAGCAAATATTTTCCCGAAACAAAAATCCTATTTTTTTTAAATTGGCAATACCCAATCAATAAAGTTTACTAATTATTATATCAATTGACCAACAGCCATTCTGTCTCGATGATTTTGAGGTTGTCTTCTCCAACCTACGCGAGGTCGCACATTCAACGTACATATACCAACTATCACCACGTCGTTGAAAGTCAATCATCATGAGTGGCGAACTGTACGAAAAATATACCCGGCTCTTTCATCTTGAGCTGACCCCGGTTGAACCCACCAACCAAGCTACCACCGTCAAAACCTTTGGATTGTTATTATTGGGTAAGTATTACTAATTATGCCATCTACCATGAGACAAATACTAACAACAAAAATAGCATTCATTTCTTTAGCCCTTGTATTCATTGGTGACAAGAAGAAGCAAAACCCTTTGGCAGTAATTGTTAATGCCGCCATTGCTGCTGGTACCGTTGGTTTAGCCACCGTTTACGTTGCCAATTATGTTGGCATTGCCATTTAGAATAGTTTGATGATAATGAATACACAATAACAATGATTTAAGCAAGTAATTCAATTAGTACCATCGGTGTTGGTGGTGGCGGGTCAACGTTTATCATTATCCCAACCATCATCGCACTCTCCGAAGCTCGGCATCATGTTGACGTGGTTGGTTATCTTCCAGGTGATCTCTACCGTTCTTGCCCTGTCATACAAGCGTGATTCCAATGTCTATGAATTAACTCCTGCTACATTTGATAAAGTAGTCCATGGGCTGAATTATACTACCGTGGTGGAATTCTATGCCCCATGGTGTGGGTACTGTCAAAAACTCCAACCTAGTTATTCAAAGTTGGGGAAATTCATCCATGATGATTCAAAATATGCCATCAATATTGCTGCAGTTAACTGTGATGCTGATGCTAATAAACAACTCTGTGCTGAATACCGGATCCAAGGGTTCCCCACGTTAATGGTATTTAGACCTCCTCGGGTTGATGGTAAGAAGGAAAGAAACCCTCGTCATATCTCGGAACCATACCAAGGGGAAAGATCGTTTAAAGCCATTCTTAACTTTGTTACTTCAAGATTAAAGAATTATGTTAAAAAATTCAAGCTCAATGGTGAATTATTACCAAAATGGTTAAGTGACCCTCAACCAAAAGTATTACTCGTGTCCAAGAATACCAATATCACTCCATTATTGAAACTGGTGGCCATTGATTTCTTGGATTCGGTTGAAATTGGTATGGTACCTTCGAAAGAAGTGGTTAAACAACTTACCATTGGCGATGACACCATCGATATTAAAGATGCCAGTTTACCCATGGTGATTCATTATGATGTCGAAACAAAGGAAATCAAAAAGTACCCAGGTAAGAAGTTGACTGATAAAGAAAAGTTATCGTCATGGATTACTAAAGTCACGGGACAACAACCAAAGGAAGGGTCATTACTGAAATTGGGTAAGAAGTTATTTAAACTTCGTACGGGGAAGAAGAAAGTTGATTCCGTGGCGGATGAACTTTAATTAATCTATATAACCTAAGCCTTTCCCAAGTTATCCATCATATCCATCAAATCATCTAAACTGTCTTCCTTCTTTTCCACTTTTTCTTGATCTAAACTTTGAATCCAGTTACACACTTGCTCGACATATACTTTTGAATTAGGGACAAAATGACCGCCTGGATGTTTCAAAAGTTCCAGTTGTGATTTGTAATAATTGTATAATGTCATCAGTCTTTCCTCTTCAACCACGGTATCTAATTCCCCATTGACATGAAGCATACGAAGCGATTTGGGTTGGTCCTTTGGGTAATAATTTTCATAAATGTCATTACCCGATTTTTTCGATGTATCGAGTTTAAACCCAGAATAACAAATACAGAATTTAAGGTCGGGAACTCCATAGGCCGACCCCCAAGTAGATGCCACTAATCCTGCCATGGCCGCCCCTTGAGAAAACCCAACTAAACCAACAATGGGGAGCAGTTTCTCTTCAGGGGTATCTTCAACCACCTTCATATCTGGATCTTCAATCAATTGGCTATTTTCCACGTATTGTTTGATGGTAGAAAACGCTTCATCTAATTCGATGTTATCATTGGTATGCTTCTTTTTCACCCACCAAGCCCGAAGGTTATTATCTTCATCATCCTTTACGATGGTATTAAACTCTCCTAACAGTTGAGGAAGATCGATACCCGTCAATTTAAGTGGCGCTTGAAGATAGACAACCTTGTATCCAAGTTTAATCATTTTCTTTCGAAGAGCCAGAGTTTTGGCATAGAAGATAGAAGCTGATTGGGTATAACCATGAAAGAATAAGATCTTCCCCTTAAGCACTTTTTGGCTAGCAGTCATTATCAAAGTGTGATGAGATAAACTTGGTTGGGTCCTATTATGTGCAGAAAGCGCCAAAATTTCGGTTATATGCAGTTAAAATTATTTACGTTGAGGTGACAAGACCTTTTAATTGTAAAATATCATGAATCAAGATGATCTTACCTTGACCATAAAAATCGGTCTCTTTCTCTAATCTTGAATAGGTCTTTTCATCTTCGACAAAATGGATGACATGTCCAAATCCAAGTTTGAATGCTGCCTTGACATTAATTTCCAGATCATCGACAAACCAAAGTTGGGACATGACTTTTGCATCTTGATAATCTTCATTAGTAATCTTTAATGCTTGATAAAAGTACTCATTCATCGGTTTACAAATGATGGGCACTTGAGCATAATTACAAAAGGTTAACCCATCAAATAAATCCCCCAACCCAAGAAAAGAAATCACCCGAAGGGCATGATTCTTATAGGCATTGGTCACCAACCATAAATGATCAAAATGGCTTCTAATCTCAATTAACATCTCCCGTAACTCTTGGTTATAATCAAGTACCAGCTTCAAATCAATAGCATCATCCACCAACGAATTATATTTGAGAGCATCGACCTCGTGGTGGCGCACAAGTCCTTCTAATGCTAACCCGTATTGTTTATAATAATTCATATGAAGATTATGAGCACATTCATCGTCCAACCCGAGGTTAGACTTGAAATAATCATGGATCTTTACTTGCATCAAGTCATGGATCCTTGTCAGTTTTTTATAAAGACAATTATCTATATCAAAATAAAAGATTCTCAGGTTGGAGTCTGGGAGGGGTCCAAACCCATAAGGAAGATCGACTACCGTCCCCACACGGTTATCAGTAATTTCAGGGTTAATATAATGGACGGGTTGAGGCTTTTCGATAGTCATATCACCTGGTTGAGGGATTTGATATCTTTTATAGTCATTGCCGTTAACACTCATAAGTGCGCATGGAGGGGTTGAACATGCTCACGTGGGGTCGTTCAACTTCAGGGCCGCATAACAACCTTAACCTGCTCCTGCTCCCAGAAGACAATGACGCTTGCGTTGTTGATCATTATAGAACACGTCATTATCAATTAATGATAATTGGGTATTAATGAGGAGCAAATAAAATGAGAGGTGACCAACCCCACTCGAAAGCCATTGGCCATCGGGGGAATCCCGAGTATTAGCATCACTCATGGCCGTTTTCAGACAAGTTATGACGTTCCGAACCCCAATTAATCGTTTTAACGCTTGCATTCGGCCACTTTCGGTCATGTTTGCGTTGATAAATGGGATGAGTCGGTACATTGCTAACAGAAGTAATGGCATTTGATTGCGGAGATCAAGTCTCGAGATATAATGGACGGCTTGGATAGCACCATCATCAATGACCTTATCTGGGGTATATCCAATAGTTAACGTTTCAATGGGGGCAATCGTCACTTTTAGCTTTTCAAGTGATTTCTTACCACTACTACTAACGGGAGCTTCCACCGCCCCAGGTAACAGGGGGGTTGGCGATGCCAGTTTGGAAATTGGTGTGGCCAGCTTAGATGGTAATACTTTCTTTGCAGGAGGTGTCACCTTAACCATGTCTTCAAACAAATTTTCAAACCCATGCATAATAAATAATTCCCCCACCCGAACTATGAGAAGAGGGGTATTCCACACTGCATCTTTATCGGTTAGTAAAGTAGCCAATATCTCTTGGGCTCGTTGTTGGACATTTTCTTCAAAAATCCGATTAATAACCACTTTAACCATATTATGCACTTCCCCATATGCTTGTCTATATGCATTCTCATCACAGATGGTAGATATGACAATGGTCAAGATTGATCTTAAGGTATCTTCCAGGAAATTCTCTTCAAAATTAGTTAATAGTAGCCATCGTAGTTTATACACCACCGAAACGATCGAATTATGGAAATGCACCAATTTGAATCGATTAACTCCCCCTGCGCCTAATCTGGAAATTACATCATCAAATTCAAACTCCAATGTCGTTTGATTTCTCAGGATAAACCTTCGAAGACTACCAATATTGTTAGTATTGATGAAATCATCAACTGATTGGATACAGTCACGTGACAAGGTGGGTTTCTCGATAAAATAATAATAATGACGGATTGCAGGTTTCTGATTTTCATAAAGGGAAACAACAAGGGGGTCTTTTGCGGTATACACTTTTAATCCATTGGAACCATTGTCATTCAATTCTTCAATGATATCATTCATCTTTTGTGATAGCTGTTGATGGCGACTTTCGATCTCTGATTTCGCCTCACTCATATTTCGTATGATACTAGCCTGGATCTTCGACATTTGATGGTTCTTAGTACCTCGAGTTTTAATGATACTAGGTAAGTCATCCTCTTCATCATCAAATACATTTGTTGTTAATGTCTTTGATTTTTGCCAACGGGGTAATAGCCCCATATTGATAATTGATTTTCCATATTGTGTTTGATGCGTGAGGATATATAACCTTTGATGATGGGATTCACGTGATCTTTTCTATTATACCATTCTTTCTAGATAATAATACTTTGGTTTCTTCACCCTTCCACGTAATTTCATATCCACGGGACTACTTTTACAAAGTTGATACCCCATACGTTGATACCAACTATATGCCCGGTCGTTATCACTAAATACTGTGAGACACGTCGCTTTCAATTGGCATGGGGTTGTGATAGTAGAGGTTAAATTATGAACCCCTCGAATAAGATAGTTTCCTAAACCTTTACCATGATAATTTGGACTTATGTGAATCTCATACAAGTATAACACCTCCATACCATCATTCAGGACGACTTTTACCAGGACAAAGCCAACCGCCTGTTTATGATCATTTTCAATCCAAATATATACCAATCCTGGTTCCCTCATTTCCAATTTCTTCTCCAAATACCATCGATCTCCCTTTTTCTGTCGGTACATCGTTCCTAATGTCATGTCAACTAAATTGAAAAATGGATCGATCGATGTGGGGGTTTTGGTGAGGGAGGTGACGGGGGAAGACTTTATTGATCCAATTGGAGGTGATCCAAAGCATTCAACTACTAAAGAATCGACATGCCCCGCCAATTCTCGCATTAATAGGGGATTAGATTCATCGATCATAAGTTGAGAGGGTTGATCCAAACGCTATGAACGTTTTATCGCGAGTATAAATCAATACCGCGGGCACATAACGACAAGAATTAAAGTGAGTTACTGATTTGTATTAAAAATGACAATTAACCTTGCTTATTCATCATTAATTTCATTCTTGGCATAGAAAAAGTTCACACCAAGTAACTTGGAACCTGCCCCGTACTTGTTAATCCAATCTCTTACTCCCAGGCCAGCGATACCCGTACCCCAATTTGGTCTATCTGAGGGGGCAACTAATTGAGCATCAGGGGATTGTTTATACAACAAAAACACATACCGGTGCTTGCCAGTGTTGGGAGGAGGACCGGGTCCCATATACTTTACTAATTCATGGCCCTTTTCCGGTTCCAATACATGCAAGACATCATCTTTATCCACGGTGTCATTCAAAGCAATATCACTAACTATCCAGTGACAATATTCCGACCATTTATGGTCGATGTTTGAAGGGGCATCAGGGTCGGTCATAACAATGGTGAATCGATCTTTTTCATCAAATGGCTCGGTGGTACCATCTTGATTAGGGCTATTAAGGGTAAACAGAATCTTAGGAACATCTTGAGTGAGTTTTACTGCCAATTCATTCCCCAAGGTTACTTTATTTTCTTTAGGATACTCCACCGAAAGCAACCCTTGGGTATCAAATTCGTCAATTACCTCGGGTACGACTTTATGCTTAGTAAAACTTTCATTAAGCAGTTGGGAAATGGTGATAAGTGATCTTTTAGGGGTCATTGATGTCATAGAGGGCCTGAAACTCCGAATGCACTGCAGGAACATCTTCGTGGTTATTTGGTTGGGCAATTAAATCCATTAGAAAAATTGCGAGATCTGTGGCTCGAGATCACGTGGAGTGAAACTATTTACAAATTAACCAATTAAATTGGGTCAATGGAGTATCAAATCTTTTCAATTGCATAGGTTACCACCCTGGTTACGTAATCGAGGGTTTCCCATTGTCGAAACGATGACTCCAACCATATCTGTGTTAACATTTGTTGTCGCCGATCCGGAGTAGGACCCCCGAAACCTTGCGTGAGATTGAAACAAGAGGAGAACTGAAATTCGTATGAAATGGTGATCATATAGTATTAAAATTACAAATGAGTCAGGAGGGGTAATGCAATCGCTTTGGTGGCACTGAAATAATGGGTTACCAGGGCAATGATAAAATTGGAAGTATTCTCATCAACAGTGATGGTGATATCTTCTTTAGGAGAAGCCCCCGCCAATAAGTTAAGATAAACGTAATCAGCATAGATTTGATCATTTGCAACTTTAGTACAAGAGTTTGCAACTGATTGCCATACCTCGTGTTTAATCCAATGGTTCTTGTTTTCAACAAATAATGATCGAACTGCTTGATCTTCAAACAATTTGCCATACATCATTCCTTGACCAAGTAATAATTGACACCCATCATATATAGCTTGAGTAATGGCATCACTTGGCCCAGTGGCAGTGGCAGCGGTATCGGTGTTTGTTTCAGCGTAGTTAATGTCAATATTCACCAAGCTAAACGTAATGGCAAATGCCTTACGTAATAACTTATCAAGTTCAACTGCTTCTTCAATGATCTTTAACTTCATACACTGTTGTTTGACTTCTTTTATCCCATCGATGTAAAAATAAATCAGTTCCAACTTATCGAATTTCTTGTCCAATCCCGTTTCTAATTGTTTCACCACTCGAGCTAATCCTTCTTTAAACCCACTCTTAGTTTCTGTCTGCATCTTATTAAATTGTAGCAGGACAAATTCTTGGTTAAATGTCTTTAAAGGTTGAATGCCGGTGATATATAATACTTTGGCCATTAGACTTTCATCATCAGTGTCGATGGTGATTGTCGATTGGAATTTTTGGTAATCATCCGTCCATTGGTTAACTGAAGTTGACATAGGTGTAGTTTTGCCGTCACTTATCAGACTGACGGTGGTCATATACTTGTCGATATCATCAGTCATCAACAGCATCATTTGGGAAGAGAATAACCAATCGGGTTGAATACCTTGATCTTCACCACCAATGATGCCACTCACCTTATCATATGATTGATTACTGTGGAAATTAAACCCATCGATAATTTCCTTGGTTATCTTCTCCATAAGGTGATTGAATCGAGGCGAATCATCAACTATTTGTTCGAGATTCAGACGGACACCAAACGTACTAAAAAAGTCCTTAAATTGATAGTAATCCAAAACAAATTTAGCAAAGTTCAGAGTGTTAGTAACAATAGTTTCCACTGAATCTTGTTGAGAATTCTTTGAAGCTACCAAAGAACCAACCCACTCAAATAGTTCGTCAACAAATGATTCGAGTGCTTTGGTTTGTTCCGAAGGAAAGATTTCTTCAATGTTGAATGATACAAGTTCATATTCAAGCCAATGTTTGTAGCCAATGAAATTCAGAGAATTCCATGGTTTAGTCGTCGTTTCGAGTACCTTACGCCAATTACTCAATTCATCAGCAAGCATTTTTGAGTATTGTAACGAAGTTTCGATATATTTGATGATATCGACAAACAGCATGTGTTCGGATATTTTGACCGGGGCGATACATTGATCCCAAAATTGCCGTCTAAACTTGATGAATTCGACACCAATGTCGGCTTTAGGATCAACATGGGCCATTAGAATAGTATATGCAACCAAATAATTCACTGCTGGAGGGGAATGGGAGGTATAAACATCGAGGTTAGGGTAAAGTACCAGCAGTTCTTTTTGAGCTTCATTATCGTCAATGCCGTCATTATCTTCATCATCATCGTCATCAAAATAGGAGGTATCCTGAGTCAATTCTTCAGGATTAAAGAACAGTGATGGCTTAACCACATCCAGTGCTATTTGATGAGGCAAGAGGCCATTATAAGCACTAATCTTAGCAATCAAGAAATCACGGTATCGATCTCTCAATTCATTAAACCATTTAAATAACAGCGGTTCATCATCAAACACGTCCTGAAACTTTTCACTGATGGTATGAAACACTTTAGCATGGTGGATGAATTGGGAGGTATGACGAACTCGAAGACCTCCTGACAATAACAAATCGACTTTTAAGAGTCGATTATTGATTATATTTCGTAAGATGGTAGGTTTGCATTGTTTTCTAACCTCCTGGGCCCGTTGATCTCGTAATTTCGTATTCAGGGTACTTAGATCCGAACCGGTGAACGACACAAATTTCAGGGGTTTATACACAAGATCTCCAAGTTGCTGATCTAGTTGACGTCCTTCAATATATAATCCATCGATATTTTCCGCAAGATTGATGAGGTCGGTATATTTCAGGCCAACGAGATCATACAATTGTGTCTTTGCTTGCGACACTTTGGTGGCGTAAGCATCAGCAATCGTCTTGATTTCCAGAATCGAGTATTGGCTAAATATTTCATCGACGGTAAGATGAGATGGAAGTTGTGGGGGTGGTGGTTGGGACATTGGCGATCCGGAAGATGAACGACACGTACAATCCGATTGTGCGCGAAGGATTGATAATATATAGGTGATGTCAACTGGGGTTAAATACAACATGCAATTGTTCATTACAATTCATAGCTAGTAACCTCCGAGGTTTCTATTTACTATTAGAGGCAGGCAATGATTTTATTTACCCTTATTTTTGATTTCTTCGATAGCATCCTTAAATGAGTCCTTCAGTTCGACCTCAGCTCCGTTAGGGGTGATGGTGACGACATTCAAATAATCCCTTGGTTGTTTTTCTAGGATTGGTGGGGTAGCAATGGGGTTTTCTTTCGTTCCCTTGGTGAAATCAAGTTTGGGAATCGATACTGGCGATGGAACTGCCTTTTCTCCCAGTTGAACCAAAAGGGTTCGGGGACCAGTGACTTCAATAAAGTCTTGAGTTCCCAGTAACCATGAATCAACATGGTTAGCGGTAGATTTAGTAGCTCCAGTGATCCAATTCCAACTATCTTTTATCCATTGAGGAGTGGGAGGTAATTGAGGAATATAAGCACTCAACCCGGTTCTTGGAGCTTGAGTAGTAACGGTAGCAACCACGGTAGCTTGAGTACCTTCAACATGATCTTCTTGGACATTGAATTTCTTCACACTACCAGCTAAATCTTCAGGTCCACTCACGGTGATAGCAATGAGATTTTTTTTATTCACCATCATTGTTTCACCTTGATCGACATTAATCCGGTAAACAGAACCAAACCCTGCCAATCCTAATTGGCCTCTACCACTGATATAATCATATACCCCTCTTGGTTGCCAACCGGCATTGGTAAGAGCATCGGGTAAAGGTTTCACTTGTAATGAAAGGGTATTCCCAGTGAATACGGTGAATACTTGCGATTGTAATACTGCCCAATCAACTTGACCATCAACAACTACCGTAGCAAACAGTTGGTTCAGTTTAGGAGGGGCAACGAGTACCAGGAAGGGGGTGGTGGACACCAACCGTTGATAAGGAGATCTCCATACCAACCCCAGAGGTTTCCAAAACATTTGAGACCGAACATTACCGGTATTATCCCCATAAATCCCCATAAGACCCCCTCTCTTAATATAAAGAGGTACCGATGGAGGGTTATTAATCGAACAAACGGTAGCTGGCAGGCCTAATGGTTCAAACTTGGCATAATCAAGTTCCAGCAGAGCAACCAATTCCCGAATTCCCGAAACCGCCTCCAGAGTGGTTTTCAAAAGAGGATTGGAAGGTGTGGGAGCCTGAGCGATCGATATCCACCGCACCAGTCGGATCATGGTCTTTATGAATAAATGAATTGGTGCGCGCTACATCGTCTCTTACAGGTCCAATATTATCATCAAGATCAATTATTATCAACAACGCCAGGGGGGTTCCACTTCAATTGATCACTAATTGATTTAAATTTATTGAATTCGTTGCTACCACAATAACCGCTTATATAATCATTTATTTTTCATAATTACCATCTACCCCCTTGAGGAGGTCCATAATTGTTACCATAACCTCCTTGGTCGTTATTGTAACCACCACCATAGTTGTTACCTCCACCATAATTGTTGCCTCCACCGTAATTATTGTCTCTGTAATCATTGCCACCAAAGTTATTACCATTGTAATCACCTTGGTTGCCGCCATAATTACCACCGACATCTCTTCTATCAAAATCATTACCGCCATAATTACCACCGACATCTCTTCTATCAAAATCATTACCGCCAATATCTCTTCTGGCGAAATCACCACCGCCAATATCTCTTCTACCAAAATCCCCACCAAACCCTGGAGCAGGACCAAACCCACCATGATGGTGATGGCCACCACCATGATGGTGATCTTCGATTTTATGTTCGAGTTTATTGGCGATAAAGGCCCCAGCAGCAGCACCAGCAACACTACCAAGAGCACCTCCATGCATTTTATGGGCAGCATACCCCCCAAGGGCGGCACCACCAACGCCGGCTAATAACCCCTTTTCCTTACTGTGATGATGATGCTCATCATTGAAACCACGGTCTCCGTAGCCATTATCATAGCCATTGTCATAGTAATCTCTTGCTGACATTTGTTAATAATTTGTATCTAAATCTAAGATTAGGGGGACGGTTAATTGCTTATATATTCGGGTGTCTTTGGACCCCAAATGTACTATGTAGGACCGGCTCCTCGGGTCGTGACGCAGTGCCGGGATAACCAAACCACAAGTAATGACTTACGGCCCAAAACAAATCATTGATCTAAATCACAATAATCCCTGAAAAACCACTCAATTACTTAATTGGGAAAGTGCTCCCCATTTGTGTCAGTGTTTATTATTTTTGTCCTCTATTATTAATAATAACCATTAGCTAATGGACTGAATGATGATCAATTGATTTTGAACACAAAGTCATCATGACCGGTGTTTTCTTGTGATTATATAAAATTGTGTTTTAACTCCTAAAATCAAAATATTGTAGATTATTTACTGGTTATTGGGGTTGGTTATTCTCCAATTGGGGATTTTCACCTTGGGCACCTTCACCTTGGAGGTTTTCCGCTTGGTTATCCTGTTGTTGTTGGCCAGGTTGTGGCTCTTGTTGTTGTTCCTCTTGATTAGCTTCAATATCAATTGATTGATGTATAGGTTGGTCTAAATAGGCATCATACTCCATGCCATAATTGATCCAATTACCCATACAAATCTCCTTCTCCATACCATCCCAAATCGAGGGATGGCCAATCTTACAATTGACATCTTGGTCCTTACGATTCGGACAGTTAAGATAAGGATCATGGAAGTAGCCAATGTCTCTAAACCAATGAAGTTGTGATTTATTGGCAAACAACCCAAGGCCAATGGAATGAATTGGGGCATCCCCCCATCTCTCATAGTAAAAATTGCCAGTGGAATCAAGATGTTTGAACCATGAATCGTAAGCTTCCCCTCGGTAAAAGTCCATGTCGGCAATTTCAAAATTCGACCAGAAATGGCATGTCGAGTATCCAGTAACTTGGTTCTTTTGAGGATTCTGTAAATTTTCAGTTAACCATTGGAAAGCGCCATTAGGATTGACGTATTTATAATTATCCTTTTGGTTAAGCCATCTGATGGTTTCTGGCCAGAGCAGGGGGATTGTCAACTCAATATCATAGACACTGATGGTAAACCCATAAATCTTATTGGTACCCTCCAAGTATTTGAAAACATCATAATTGATATCGGTATAGAATTCCACCTTTGGCTCGATCCGCCAATACCATCGATACTTTTGCAATTCGGGTACTCTATAGAAATTCCCCAGATAAAACCGGCACATGTTATGGTAAGATAATTTATCAGCATAGGCAATATTCTTCCGGGATAAATCCTTCATGAGAGATTGAAAAGTTTCCATATCGAAATCAGCGGGGTGGTTCCATAATTCGGGAGGGATCACCACAAATTCACAAGGAGCATCAGTTAATTCATGCATTCGTTCTTTGAAAGCATCGGAAAATGGTTGATCGTTAACAAAAGTATATGGGTATCCAAATTTAGCATTAAATCTCGCTTCAAATCTCCGAATGGTTTGGGTGATACCGATTTTTTCCGTATTTTTAACTAGGACGATAATAGTAGCATTGGCCCGATCAGGGTAATCTTCGGGAGATGAAGGAGGTCGAATTGATTCGATATCAAAATCGAGGGGTTCATTGATTTCCTTATTTACGAGGTTGGTATAAGTTTCGCCATTTTTCAATGCGATCTGTTCTGGGGTCCCCAGTAGTTTTCTTGGGTTCGTAAATTTGAAATCGACGTGTCCTTGTTCAATGGTAGCCCCCGAGATTTCTGGAGAGGTATTGGGAGATGTTGGTTCAAGATAAGTTTGTGTTGGTTGAGAGAACTTAAACAGTTTAAGTGCTTCCAACAGTTGATTAACTCGATGAGGTTGAGTAACCAGGACAAATACCACCGTCAGGACAATAATTGATATTATCCCAAGGATGAGTACCCTTTGGATTCTTCGAGCCATGTCCAAAACAACGTGGAGGGATTTAATCAGGGATGAATATGATCGTGATTCGATGAGGCCGTCCCGTGCGCAGCGCGAGTTCGAACCCAGTGTCATTTGTGCATTAACCATACATGTCTAATAAAAATAAAGCTTGGCCCCTACATTAGTCAATTGTTTGATGGCGGCTAAACTTTCGGGTAAGTCCCAGATATTCTGTTGTTTCTTATCCAAATAACTGTTATCGATGATGACAATCTTGATCGCTTCCAATTTCACTTCACTTTCTTCATCTCCCAATACCTTTAATAATCTCAGGGGAGTCAGACAAACAACTCTCAGGGTAGTCTTTTGCATCACCAGGATATCTTGAGCCAATTTATTCTTATTGATCAACTTTACCGACCCATTTTTTAAATCCTTGGTTGCCCGATGAGTATCGCATGCTCTGATGGCCAGTTGGGATAACACGGCAATGAACTTGGTTTCACCGTCTTTAGGAGTCAACATGTTCTTAAATTTATTATTGATGAATTGTTCCAAATTGGTCAAGTTACGGTCTTCTTTCAAATCGGCCGTCAGTCGAATTTCCCCCTTTGTGAAATATTTATCTGCCAATTCCAATACTGAAAGATCGGAATTTTGCCGACGAATCTTTTCATTAAGATAATCAACGATGGTATCAACATCCTTTGTCGCTAATTGTTTCTTCTTATCCACGTCTTCTTCCATCTTTTGCTTCTTCTTTTGTTTATGGTCACCATTTTGTTTCCGCTTCTTCGACTTTGATTGTGGCTGGGGTTGTTTAGATTCTTGTTGTTTCACTTCATCCTTAAAATCTTCTTCTTCACTTAATTCAAAGTCATAGACAAGTCCATCGTCTAAATCATCTCCAGCGGTACTCATGTTAAGGTGCGTTTGATCGATGATGATCATCGCACATCTACCATCAATGATGTTGAGGGTCAGCAAACGATCGATCTATCTTAGTGCTGACCTTTCTCGGAAATTGGCCGATGCTACTCATTTACCCGTGGTTGTAGTGGGTGGTGGACATGCTGGTTGTGAAGCTGCCACTGGCCTGGCAAGACTGGGTACTCCTACCACGTTAATTACTCCTGATGTCACTAAAATCGGAACTGCCCTGTGTAATCCAAGTATGGGAGGGGTGGGTAAAGGTACTTTATTGAGAGAAGTGGATGCTCTTGATGGGGTGGCTGCTAGAATCACCGACAAGGCAGGGATTCATTTCAAAATTCTTAATGCCCTGAGAGGTCCAGCAGTCCATGGACCAAGAGCTCAAATCGACCGGAAAATCTACTTGAATGAAATGCAAAAGGAAATCAATGGTTATCCCAACTTAAATGTCATTGAAGCCGCGGTTGAAGACATCATCATTGAGCCTTGTCAACAGAACGAATCTGATGGCCGGAATCATGGTAAGGTGAGAGGGGTGATCCTTGAAAATGGTAACTTATTTTCCTGTGATCTGGTGGTGATTACTACTGGTACTTTTCTTGGTGGAGAAATCCATGTTGGTCTTAAAGCATGGCCCCTGGGTCGGATGGGGGAAAATGCCACCTTTGGTCTTTCAAAGACTCTTAACGATGCTGGGTTTCGCCTTGGTAGATTGAAGACAGGTACCCCCTGTAGATTAGACACCAAGACAATTGATTATTCCAAGCTTCAAGTTGACCATTCTGATAGCCCCCCTCAACCGATGTCGATGATGAATGAAAATGTCGCCAATATCGATAGACTTATCCCATGTCATATTACTTCTACCACCCCTGAATTCCATCAAGTAATTGCTGACAATTTGGATAAGCTGATTCATATTAGAGAAACGGTGAAAGGACCTCGTTATTGTCCTCTGATCGAATCTAAGATCATTAAGTTTCCTCAAAAGACTTCTCATATCGTCTGGCTTGAACCCGAAGGTTATGACACCGATTTAGTATACCCTAATGGCATCTCTTGTACCATGCCTGAAGAAATTCAAGAGCAAATCGTCAAGATGATGCCTGGGTGTGAAAACGTTAGGATGGTTCAGCCGGGGTATGGGGTTGAATATGATTATGTTGATCCTAGAGAATTGAAGCAAACTTTAGAAACGAAATTGGTCGATGGTCTTTATTTGGCGGGTCAAATCAATGGTACTACTGGTTATGAAGAAGCATGTGCTCAAGGGTGTATTGCCGGGATTAATGCTGGGTTAGCACAAAATGATAAGCAATTATTGTTATCCAGAGCTGATGGGTTAGTTGGGGTACTTATTGATGATTTGATTACCAAAGGGGTGGAAGAACCCTACCGGATGTTCACTCTGAGAAGTGAATTCAGGGTCCTGATTCGTTCGGATAATGCTGACTTGAGATTGACTCAAAAAGGGTACGATTTAGGGGTGGTTTCTCAAAAGAGAATGGATGTATACCTCAAAGAATTGGCCCAATTCGTCAACATCAGAGAATTCTTAAAAGAATTGAGATTTTCGGGATCCAAATGGGCACCCTCGATTCCTGATGTATCGAGAAAACCCAGTGATAGCACCGTCGTCGATGGTTGGAAGCTTTTACTGTATCATGGCATTACTTTTGGTCATTTATTACCCAATATGGCCAACTATGTCGATCAAATGCCATCATTCCTCAAAGATGTTAATTCTAGATTAACAAACAGAGTGAGTATCGAGGCCATGTATGAGCCTTGGCTTGAAAAGGAACAAAGTCATCTTAAAGCTTATTCTGCCGATGAAAACTTGTTGTTGCCTATCGATTATAATTATAATAATGATGGCAACATCAAGATTTCTTACGAAGTGTGTCACCTCCTCAACACCATCCAACCCCGAACTATTGGCCACGCTCGTCGTATCCAAGGGGTGACCCCTGCTGCCATCTTTGAACTCTTTAAATTGGTTAGGGGCAGACAAGATGAATTACGTCAACAGCACGGGTTAAATGCATAGGACGTATTATGTATATAGACTAATAACGATATGATGATTTAACTCTAAATAATCTATGATTATCGCATAAATGACACTGATGAATCAGGCGACATCATCCTAAACCAATTAGGCCCGCCACCTAAATAGCCATCATCGATTTCTTCAATCATATCGTTATACCAAAACCCAACTAAAACGACAATGTAAATAAGAATTAAAATGACCCCCTTGAAATAATTCGACTTCCCCTCCGCATAAATATATGTGAACAAATAGATCAGAATCAAAGTGGCGATGATATCCCATCTAGGGAAAATCAAGGAAAAGATCTTGTCCACTTGTTGGTAATTTTCATAGATGGAATACATTACCAATGCTGGGATTTGAATTAAAACAACTTGAAGGGCGTAAGCCAGCCCAATTTCCATCAGTAAGGCGACGTTACCCCCAATAGCAAAAGAAATAGCATTTAAGAATTCAGTGGTATTAGGAACCAAAGCAAACACCGTCAACCCAAGAAATTTGGGGTTGATAGGATAATCAGCAAGAACCAGGTCAACACAATCAACAAGAATTTCGGCGATGATGGCGTACAAAAGGGTTGCCAGTAAAAGAATAATCGTCGATTTTGTTTTCGACCAATTGGGGGCATCATGTCCATGACCTTCATCTTCTTCAAGAATAATACTATTATTGAGGTCTTCATTGGTAGTTGATTGTTCAGCATTGGTGACCACTGTTGTTGGCACCCGACTAGATGATGATGTGGCAGTAAATGAAGCCAGGGGAGGCAAAAGTTTGATTGGTTTGACATCTTTGGATGTTGATGCGGTGCCGAGAATTGGAGTAACCCCAATATCATCCTTTTTCTCATGACTAGTGGCCCAAATTAACAGGGCATGACTTCTTAAGGTAAAGTATAACCCACAGATATATGCCAAAAATAATGCCACGGCGACAATCATCAGAAAAGGTCTCAAGATATTATAATAAAGTTTATCAAGGACAAACCCCGGTTGGATGAACCGACACTTGGTGCAATCATGACCATCTTCAACGACAATGGCATCACATTGTTTACAACGAAGTTCATATGACCCATAGATCTGATAAAATAATGAGGGGGCAAACATGATAACCATTGCATATAAAAGCATCGTCAGCGAAACCCCAGCACTTCTCGGGTTGTATCTTTGAGTTTTCCTTTTCAAAGCACCCCCCACCATTGAAAGCCCAGGTAAAAGTAATACCCCACCCAAAATCAGACCAATCATCGACCCTTCCACCAATTTGCCTTTACCTTGAGCCAATGCCACACAATATAAAAAGATTTCCACCACCGTTGAGAAAAAGGCGTTGATGACGGCACCAACCCCCATCAGTGATTGAGCAGAAATCGAGGCCACGGCTTGACCAATGAAATATGCCAAGGGAATAATCGAAAACAAACAAGCACAAAAGATAAAGTTTGCATCGGTGTACCATTTGTCCCATCCTAATTGTTCCTTTAAAACGAAAAAATCGATGATGACAAAGAATACCACAAGGATTAAATTAACAAAGAATACATTGGTACCATCAATTGTATACTTGTAATAATGCAATCCACAACATTTGTAGGTACATAATAAAATCCGACGTTGGTTTTTGGGATCCCGGGGCTTCTTATAGAACAATTTTTCTGGTTCGAAATCTATAGCCAAGGGGTGACGACGTAAATGATCACAAAGGGTGCTTCCAATGTTGGCCATGGGGATGGTAAATACAAATAACCAACATAATATCAGCATCAATAAGATACATGGTTGAAGGATGAGATAAAAGTAAAGATAGAACCAAATCCGACCAATCAGCCACAGCCCTCTACCAAACCATCTCAGTTTGAAATCGGTATCATTATCATCATCATCCAACGATTGGTCTTGAGATTGAGATTGAGATTGAGATTGATCATTAATAGGTGGAGCGGAAAACAGTTCTTGTAGGGACCGACCCTTATGATCCTTTAATAACCCATCAGTTTGTCTTCTAGGAGGAGCATAGAAAAGTCTTCCTTCTTCTTGTAATCTCCATTGGTGAAATTCCAGAATCAGCCGGCCATCTAACTGATCTTCATCAAGATAGTTCGAATCCCGTTTAAGCAAGACGAATTTGCCAAATGGCCATAAGCAGTACCCGGCCAATTTAAATAATAATTTTGCATATGGTCGACACAGATTACTAAACGCACTGCCAATAGATACCACGATGGCCCCGATGGTACAAACAGCACAAAGCACGATCCCCACGGTGAACATCCAAATGAAATTAGTTAAAATGATGGGCCATGTAATATAGCCTGGACCTCTTCGTTTATAATCATGGATATCTTCTTCTGCTTGTTGAGCCACCAGCCGGTTCTTTTTATAAACCGATGGTTTCCAAATCTTAATCCCGAAGGGATGGGTCAGGTTAATTGCATCTTGACGTTCTCTCAAATTAAGAGATGATGAATTCAGATTGATCAGCGATGCATCATCGTCATTACCCGGTTGAAGGTTGTCATCCAGAGCTTCAGTCCCCGTTGGTGTTGGGGGGACTGAGGCATGAGGTATTTCATCATCATCCTCACCCATAAGCTCTCTCATGGCATCATTATACCCTTCCATATACTCTTCATTGGCGATATTTTTATCATTGATGTCATCATCAACCAGATAAACCAATTTTGGAACCCCTGCAACCAGAGACCGTTTGGTGAGATAGGGACGGGACTTTTTCCGTAGACGACTAGTCAGTTGTGGACGGGGCAGTAAAAATGACCCCAGTTTCCCCGAGGTCCCCGATACTCCTTCTTCCGGGGGAGCCCTTGGAGTCCTTGGAGTTCTTGACATTGTCTGTTACAATCAATTTACACGGGGAGCACCTTTTATCGCCATGCGAACGCATAACAATCATCACCATATGGGAGACAACCAACAACGGCAATGGTTATGTACCATCGTGGAGAGATTAGTTTCTGATACCTGTCTACAAAGGATATCTTCGTTTGCTTTTATGATAATTCGTTAATCTTCGTTATGAACTCCCGTAGGGGATCAACAACGGTGATATGAGCCATGGCGCTAGTAGTATTAGGGTTGTGCTGAAATTGCATGGTAAAACGTTTCTATTTTTGCCTAGCTCACCGTCAATGCACTCTCCCCCACATAAGGAAAAGCTATCGTCATCGTCATCACCGTTACTGAGGAATGTTGCGAAAATCCATTGTTTAATCACCATTAGTGACTCGTAGCTATGTCTACGATGGCTACATACGACGATTAGATCGATTGCTTAGATATAGTTTGGTACAGTACAAAATTGGGGTGGTTCCCCTTTTAAATGGCGACGCATGATATTTTTTGAGCCAATAAAATGAGGTGAAGTCGGGAATTACAAAATACGGGTGCACCGTATAAATCCTATTGACCATATAATACTGTAGACAATACGGGATGCATATGAGATTGACCCGATCCCCGTAATTGGTCATACCCACTCACAGGACATTTTTGACGACATCATAGTAAAATTCTTGGGGGTAAATAATATTGATATAATTGTCACGCTACCAGTGGTTTCGCCTCGCCATTTGTCAGCGATCCCTGGGTCATTTTCCGTCACCATCTCGGACCGGTTTATACGATTGGTGCCTCACTTGTACAAAATTGGTGCGTAATAGGGGGGTCCCAAATGGGAAGCTGATCATCGTCTTACCATCGACAGTAATGATCATGGCTGTCTCCAATCCGAATGTAATCCTGGTTAATTACTACCTGCTAATAATCAATTACTATTATTGCCACAATGTCAAAAAGATCGAAGAATTTTTTTGTGCCCCTAATTGGTTATTACCCACATATGACTAAATCTAGTGGTGACAAACGATGAACTCGTTTTAAACCCTTCATCGATTAAGATATCTCGGGGGTTATTTCGTCTAATCAATTTACAGTAACTATTATTATTATCATCTGCCATAGTTACCCTGCGATCTTCTCTGCTAGTTTAACTATTTCCTAACCAATTCTAGTCTCGGTCCACACGGAGCCTACTGCAAAGTCGCATTTTTTGTCAACTTTGCTCACAGAAAAAACAACTTCTATCTATCATTGATTGACAAACCGGGCGGTGTTGGCTTACACGAGAGTGACATATTTGAGAGCATCTGTGGTTTAACTTTGAAGTTTTGCCATCTATTACAAGCTTTCTTTGACACTTTATTCTACTCACCACTTTATTGACAGCAACCTTATTTCATTGACGGGTGCGTGTTCAATCGTGAGGGTTGATCTATGAGTCGTACAATTCCTATCAGTGTTAAGGTGGTGGCAGCAGAAGGGTTGTATAAACGGGATGTGTTTAAACAACCTGATCCCTTTGCTGTCATCACCATTGATGGTGCTCAAACAAAAACTACTCATACTGCAAAGAAAACCTTGAACCCCTATTGGAATGAACTGTTCACATTTCAAGCCAGTGAAAACTCAATCCTCGTCATCCAAGTGTTTGACCAAAAGAAGTTCAAGAAAAAGGATCAAGGGTTCCTTGGGGTGGTTAATATCCGCGTTGGTGATAACATTGATTTATCGGTCCCGAACACCGCCGAAACCATCACCAGAGAATTGAAAAAATCAAATGAAAATTTGGCAGTTTCCGGTAAGATCATCATTGTCATTTCTCATGATGGCCCCGCCAATAATGGCCAGGCTGCTACTTCGGCCGCCACGGGGACTGCTCCAGTCACCTCGACTACCAGTTCCACTGCTCAAGCAACCCCGGTTTCAACTACCACTCCGGCATCGTCTGCCCCTCCTCCGGCATCAACTCGACCACTGGGGTCTCTGCCTCTGACTGCTCAAACCCGGCAATTTTCATCATTTGAAGATCAATACGGGCGGTTGCCTCCAGGGTGGGAACGTCGGACTGATAATTTTGGACGGACATATTATGTTGACCACAATAGTCGTACAACTACTTGGCAACGTCCTCAACTTGATGAACTGGAAAGTGACCGGGGCATTCAACGGCAAAATGCTACTGAAGCTGAACGGCGTCAACACCGAGGGCGGACTTTACCCGGAGAACTGCTGAGTCAAGCCCTGACCCCCACCGGTTCAAATTCACTGACATCGGGTAACATTACTGTTACTTCCACCACTAGTCAGGCTCCCGTCTCACCAGCAGCAGCAATGTCATTGGCGGCCCTGGGTGCCACCACGCTGGGATTGGGTGAATTGCCATCGGGATGGGAACAACGGTTTACCAATGAGGGCCGTCCTTACTTTGTTGATCATAACACCCGTACCACCACTTGGGTTGATCCTCGGCGACAACAATACATCCGGACTTTCGGACCTAACACTACCATTCAGCAACAACCAGTGTCCCAACTTGGGCCATTACCTTCAGGTTGGGAAATGCGGCTCACCAATACCGCCAGAGTGTACTTTGTCGATCACAACACTAAAACTACTACTTGGGATGATCCTAGATTACCTTCACTGTTGGATCAAAATGTTCCTCAATATAAGCGGGACTTCCGTCGTAAGGTTATCTACTTTAGATCCCAACCAGCATTACGGATATTGCCAGGTCAATGCCATATTAAGGTTCGTCGAGACCATATTTTCGAAGATTCTTATCAAGAAATTATGCGTCAAACCCCTGAAGATCTTAAGAAGCGGTTGATGATTAAGTTTGATGGTGAAGAAGGGTTGGATTATGGTGGGGTTTCTCGGGAATTTTTCTTCTTGTTATCTCACGATATGTTCAACCCCTTTTACTGTTTGTTTGAATATTCTTCTCATGATAACTACACCCTTCAAATCAACCCTAATCTGGGGATTAACCCTGAACATTTGAATTATTTCAAGTTTATTGGTCGGGTTGTTGGGTTAGGGGTATTCCATCGTCGGTTCTTGGATGCGTTTTTCGTTGGTGCCCTTTATAAGATGATGTTACACAAGAAGGTGGTATTGTCAGATATGGAAGGGGTTGATGCCGAATTCTATCGGTCACTTAAATGGATTTTGGATAATGATATCACTGATATTTTGGACTTGACATTTTCGGCCGAAGATGAACGGTTTGGCGAAGTTGTTGAAGTTGACTTAAAACCGGGTGGCAGGGACATCGAGGTGACTGAAGAAAACAAGCATGAATACGTTGAATTGATTTCTGAATGGAAGATTTCGAAGAGAGTTGAAGAGCAATTTAAGGCATTTATTGATGGATTTAATGAATTGATCCCTCAAGACTTGGTTAATGTATTTGATGAAAGAGAACTTGAATTATTAATTGGGGGGTTGGCAGAAATCGATATTGCTGATTGGAAGAAGCATACTGATTACCGGGGCTACCAAGAAAATGACCAAGTTATTCAATGGTTCTGGCGGTGTATCAAAGAATGGGATTCGGAACAAAAAGCTCGGTTGTTACAGTTCACAACCGGGACCCTGCGGATCCCCGTCAATGGTTTTAAGGATTTACAAGGGTCTGATGGGCCCAGACGGTTCACCATTGAAAAAGCGGGTGAACCTAACCAATTACCTAAATCGCATACGTGCTTTAACCGGGTGGATTTACCTCCTTATACCGATTACGAAACTTTGAAACAAAAGTTGACTCTTGCCGTTGAAGAAACCGTTGGGTTCGGTCAAGAATAAGCACGGTATATAGGTAATGATAGTGTGATGTATAGCAAACATGATATAGAATTTCTGAAGGGTTTGGTGCACCGAGGTAAAGCCTTGTATTAGTCAGACAGTGAAGTTGAAAGCGAGGCTTATCAAAAGTTGTCAGGAGTCACTCCTCGAAACAATTGAAATATACTTAAAGCTTAAAATGTGGCATCGCTCGCAATTGTAGAGGAGGGGAAGGGGGGATGGCATTTGATTTTAAATCAAGGTGTTGTGAGGTGGCTGACGCAAGTGAATGTTATAATACTAGGCTAACTTCTTTGTCACTGTTGCCATTGGTCATGTTTAGGTAGATTATCATGTTAATGCGAGATGACCTGGGGTACATGACATAGTAAGATGGCAATTCCCCTCATTGAAGATCGGGGTGAGGTGACAAAGTGCAGGGTTCCCCTCCTTGATTGGAAAACACCCCAAGACTACACGAAGACAAAGAAGTAAAGTAATTTAATTGGAATAATAAAAATCTCGTTAATTATATCGATGGATGTCACTTTTACAATTATATCGATTAAACAAATAATATCGATAATTTCTCCGATTAATTCATTTTTCCGATTTCTTTTGCTTATTATTATTAAATGCAAGCAAGGATTGACCAAATCCCTGAACATAATAGTATAAATACCAATTAATCGCCACCAACGAGAATTCATCATAGTTACACTAAATATGCCTGACTTGTTTGATAATTTCTTTGGTAAGATGGGGTCGAAGATGAATGGAGGTAAGACCAAACCTCATTATGGGATGAATTCTCAAGTGAACCTGGGCAAGCATTATGCCTACCATTCATCATCGACAAACAACACCTATTGGATGTCAGCAAAGAAGACTGAAGAAGAGCCGGTTGCACCAAAGGTTGAATTTGCTGGTGGTGAAGATGGCGACCACTGGAAGCCCCGGAAACAACTGGTGGCTTCGATCTTCTCCCAACCAGAATCTGCTCGGTCGAGATTTAACTCTGTGAGCAGTGATTATAAATAAATTATATGTATAGGTCTCAGCTGGTATGAGAATAAATGTTTGGTGATAATGCCTCTTTCCAAAAACTATTAAAAGCATCGAGATCGATCATCCCCCAATTAGTGTTTTCAGGAACTGGGGTATCAATTTGGTGTAACAATGGTTGCCATTGAGGATTCAGACAAAAAGTGACAATATTGTCATAGTTTTGTGCCCTTAACACTGGGGCTAATCCAACGATCACTTCTAAAAGTCTCGAAAGTTTACCTGCCCAAATCTTATTGCCGCATACGGCAAATTTATTCATGATTTGAAGACCTTTTCGTAAATCTTGAGAAAGATTATGGCTGGTGGGGACTTTTAGCACCATGACAATTAAAAAGGTAAGGTTAACTGCTAACATATGGTCCAAATCGGTAAAGCCAAATACCCGTAATAAATTGCAGTGAATAGCCTTGGAAAAAATGTTCAATGTTAATTGACACCCATCAATTAACTTTCGGACGATATTAAGCATGGTTACTGACATAATTGACGTTGCCAGTACCACCTTATGCCGATCTCTAAAGCTATCCAATTGAACCTTGGCAAACTTCATTAAGATGGGAATCAGGGCAAGATATAAGTGATGAAGATAATTGAGATTGGAGGATAACACCAGTCGATCCAGACTCGGTTTAAGCTGTTGATCATCACCCACTTCAAGTTTTGATTCATCGGGTAGAGATTGATACCAATCGATTAATGAATGCATGATATGGGCCACTAATTTAAAGTTTTGGTTGGTTCTCATTGAATCAGTGTCATTGGAAGCAAATAATTGAAGACTCATCATTTCCAGGATTTGAGCTAATCTTACTTGGTTCGTAAGTTCTGGAGGGATGGGAGTAGTGATGTTTGCAACTTCAAATATTGGTTTACCAATGCGGATGGCAACAAATCGATTAAGACTGAAAATCGTCCAAAACAACACTTGGTTATGAGGAACGGCCGATTGGTGTAAATCAAGACCAAGGGCCAATTGAAGTCCACATGTAGTGAACATGTAGGCGGCATTCTTTTTATCGATGACTCGGAGATAGATGGCAATGGCACCAAATAATTCGATACATTCATAGGCTTCTTCATCACTAGGGTTAACTAATAACGACATGCCATTACATTGGCTAATCACTTGATGGAAGTATGTTGACCCAGGAATGGTGGTCATTGGGGTGGTCACTCGGTTGATCTCCATGCTTTCATCATACACTTCTCCAAGGGCCATAATCATTAACATCTTTAGTCTGAATACATTGTTACCAATGCCATTATCAAAGAATATCTGACACTTGCTAAGAAAGTCATGCTCGATGGTTAGATAGGCCTTTCCAAGAAAATTACAGATATTGTCATAAGCCTTGGTGATCAACGGCATGGTTAATAACGGGATCAATTCGGGGAGGTCATTAGTTGTAGCTCTACAATCTAATACCCAGTTATAAGCTTGTTCTTCGTAACATCGAGAAAACCCCCCATCTAAATCGATATCATTATTCACCCAACATTGTAATTGATGACAAATGACTTCTCCGGCAGCAGATGGTAATAATGGTAATGGTTGGGTTACTAATGGATCGATGACTTCTTCATCCAGAGATTGTTTGCCCAATAACCTTCTTAAATTGGCCACTTCCTTCTTGTAACGATCACGTTCCCTTATTAATTGAGAGTATTCGACATCGGTGATTTTTATTGGTCGTGCCTTGACCTTATACTCACATTTGGCTTGAATCTTGAGACATTGTAAACATGGATGATCTCCTGAACATCGTTGTTTCCTAGAATGGCATCGAACACAAGCCGAAGTCGCTCGGGCCATTACGTAGGGTGGAGTGCGATGATTAGCAATCATTCATCTATTATGTAATAGGGAGACGAAGCACCTGTATCTACAACATGAAACGCCCATGTACAACGATGGAACAGTCGATAGGTTACGGTTTACCGACATTAGTGTTTCATTTATTTATATTTGTATTTACTAGATTTCATCCCCTTATAAGTAATGATTTACGACATGTCTATTGTCTTGATCAACCAACCCTAATAACAGCAAAATAACCGGCGAATACATCCCTTTGGCCGTCTAGGATATTCCAGACCTTCCAGATGGACATCACCATCTTGAGGAGATCGATTTCCAACCGCACCATATCCCTTATTTCCATGAAGTAATTGATGGTTCTGTAATTGGTTTTGTTGATCTCTTAAATGATTTTGCGCCATCTTGTAATCGCCAGGTAAATTGGCTTGACCAGAAGTAATCCGTTGTTGTCGTCTTGGATGAGGGTTGCCATAGCCATGGAGATTGGCTTTTTTATTAAGGGCAGAATCCCAGCCCCTGCCTCCATTTAAATCCATCCAATCATAATGGGCCATGGCATAATATTCATCCAGTTCGTCAAAATTTTCATTATTTACCGCCTTATTCATTAGCAGAACCAAGTAGTCATAATCGGGAGTTTCATCAAAGGATAAATCACGAACATAAGTCAAGTATTGGGCAAATTGAACCGGACAATGCTTACACAATTCCTGGATCAGCGTCAGCTGTTTCTTCATGCCGATTCTTTCGTATTTCTGCTTATTTGTCGGCGCCTTCAACCCTTGCCATGGCAATTGACCCCGGAGAAAATACATGAATACATGTCCCAACAGTTCCAAATCATCTCGCCGCAGTTGCTCTCGACCTAAATGAGTATTGATCAGCATATACCGAGCGGTGCCACTCAATGCCTTTTTCTCCCTGTAGGGAATATGAACCTTTGTCTTTGGATCTCGATATTGTTTTGCCATTCCAAAATCAACAACATACACTAAATTAGCACCCGGGGTATCGGGGCGACCGATTAAAAAGTTATCTGGTTTAATATCCCGATAAATTAAGTTATTTTCGTGGATCGCCTGGACCCTACGAATCATTTGCTTAGCCACTAACGTCACCGTAGATACCAGTAGTCTTCGACCACACCAATCAAAGAGGTCTTCAAGGGATGGGCCCAATAAATCAATGATAAGGATATTGTGAACGCCTTCTTGACCAAAAAAGTACGCCCGGGGGATGCCCTTGACGGCATTAAGAATACGATAGCTTCGGTATTCATCGCGGAGTTGAGGAGCTTCACATTTTCTTGGTTCAAATTTGATAGCAACTGGAGTTTGTGTCAACACATTGACCCCTTCAAAGATGATCCCAAACAGCCCTTCACCAATTTTCTTACCCACCCGATAATTGACACCAACAATATTACCACCACCTCCACTACTAGAACCATTTGTCACTCCTTGGCCGGTCGTGGTAGATTTCCGTCCACCAGTACCAGTAGTAACTGGCGCTGACCCCATAGCCACTACCAGTCGACTAGTTCCAGGATAACTCATAGAAATTTTTCAACAATGGCAGAAGGGATTTTCCACCGACAACTATGTGGCTCCAATGGTAATGGTGTGTTTAATAAACGTTTCGTTTGTTGGAGGGGGGTGCAATGACCTGAGCAGATTCGTTCGTTTATTATAACTGAGAAAAATTCAAGTGGGGATAAAGAATGCGCGTAGGTGGCGGGGGATCGTGGTTTCGTTGATATAAATGGTGCTTAAACTAAAGAAGGATGATGCTGAGAGTGGTTATTGAATGATGATATAATTGACAGGAGATTGTTGTCACTAATGATTATGTGGGAGTAATATTGGCCTTTTTAAAGTCAATGTCAATGTCGTTTTTTTTTTTTTTCCCATGGCTTTGCGGGCGGCGGTATCTCCGATTATCCTCAAATGATGGGAGATGGTTAGGGTTTGTGATGAACCTGGTCGTAAACAAACACAATCAAGATAGCAAGACAGATTAAAGTTTATCGACTACCATTCCATCATTGAGTTCCATGTTACGATGGCCACCGCAGTTTACTACCTAAGCTAGTTAAGCGGGAATAATATGAGATCAGTACACATTGTTATAAATTATCGCACGTCTATTTTTTTTTTATCAAAGTTATTTTTTTATTTTTTTTTTTTTAATCAAGTGAACCTCCCCATTGTTGGTTCGAACTCTCACCAATTGTCGCGTCTAAGTTTTCATCTATTAAATCTTGAGACATTTGGTTGTTGCAGGAGATTATCAATACGAATTGATGAACTTAAGTCCGGGAAGTCTTGTGTTTGCATATCATGGCCCCCTCATGTATGAGGCGAAGATTCTTAAGATTCATAGGGCGGGACTGGAAGTGGTGGAGTTAGTGGAATCAAAAGAAGATGACGTTGAAAATTACCCAAAATTAAAGCATCTACGGGAGATTGATACCTATTTCCTTCATTATCAAGGGTGGAATTCTAAATGGGATGAATGGGTTGGTATCGAACGAATCTTAGAGCATAATGATGACAACAAGCAAAAGAAGGCACTGCTTGACCTGTTGACTCGTCGACCAAAACGATCAGCAGCAACGGCAGCTACTGCGGCGATTGAGTCGACATCATCACCTAATTCTACCATTAATGGTAAGGCGCCTCTGCTGGCGGTGAATCTTCGATCGATGAAGATGCCCCCACTGAAGCGGAAACGGGCACAAATGATCATTCTTCGATATGATGATAATATTAGACATATGCTAGTCGATGATTGGCAATGTATTACTCGTGATCATCAATTGATTGAAGTGCCAGCGACCATGTCAGTATCCACCATCATTGAAGATTATTTAACTCATCGTCTCCCGAATCTTGACCCCGAACAACAAGACGTCGTTATTGAAGTAATGGAAGGGTTACAATTTTATTTTGATAAGCTGCTTCATTTGATGCTTCTATACAAGTATGAAAACCAGCAATACTTTGAATTACTACAACGGGGTACCATCTCTACATTGAATCCTCCAAGTAAAGTGTATGGATTGGAGCATTTATTAAGATTGATTGTGTCAATTCCCGGGATATTATCTGAAGCAACTATGGACACTCTTTCAATGTCAGTGATGATCCAAGAGTTGGAGCATTTAGTTGCATGGTTACTGGATAACTTGGCAACTTATCTGGGCACCTACATAAACACCACTCCTCAGTATGATGCGTTGCTGAGACAATAAAACATTCATTCATACAATTCATATACACATAACATCATCACGGCTATCTACATGATGCCGATAGTGGTGGTGGTGGTTGGTGTTCGTTAAACCCGTTGTTACCTTTACATCACTGCCTCATCATCCATCACGGGGATCGACTTATAGTCAACTTCAACCATGGCGTTTTCATTAGAACATGAAATCGCCATATCCAACCGCCACTTCCGGCCAAATTGCTCTTCTTCATCAACGCTAAACCCATGGTGGGAATAATCATGGTACTTCCAAGTAATCATTCCTGGGGTTTCAACAACTTCTGCCTTACCAAAGTCCAAGGGGTAACCACAGCACTTTTCCAAATCCTTAAACAAGTGATTCTTAACGTGGTGATTCAATTGCCGACGGAACTTTCTCGAGTTCTTATTGGCAGTATGCTTAATCTTATCCAAGTTGTTCCTACAAGCCTTCAATACAAATGGAGGGTAATAATTCAACTTGGCATGGAAATAATCAAATTCATTGTCCCAAGTTTCATCCCGGACAAATTGTTCAAATGCAGTCAATTCATCAAATTCACGAATCGTCGGCAACATCAACTTTTCAACCATAGTGACCGATCCATCCGAATTAGTGGATTCAATCGAAGTGATTGATGAAGATCTTGCCTTTGGCACCATCTTCAAGTGTTCCAATGGAGGACAATTGTCCAAATCCAAGGGGATGGAACCTGATTTGAGTTTCTTGGGCATTGCTAGTTATTGAAAGTTATATAACTGGCTTTGGGTGATACAACAACGTTCGGTGAGGGTTAGCTTTATTTAAGAGTGGTTGAAGATATTCAAATACCTTCAATATTCAAAACAAAGCTTGATGATCAAATCCCAAGGAAATTATCTCCATATTTATAGTTAGGGGGGGATGATTGAGTTTCAAGGAAACAATCGCCGAGATATGCGTATGATGCCTTTGATTTGGATATAGTAACGTGATTGAGGAGGGTCAAGTTGGAATGGGGTGATTTGCAAGTGGTGCTATGCTATAAACAGAACTATAATCAACATGATTATTAATGAAATCACGATTAATCTTACTAGCTTAACTGATGATGACTGTTGAATTTTGTTTCTTTCTTTTTGTTTGATTCCCCTCATTTCGTTGTGTCTTTCTCCACATTTGGTTGGAATGGCTTTTGCGGGGAAAGTAGACAATAATAGAAGGAGATTGCGAGTATATAATTGGTTGGAATTTGATAGAATGTAGTGGTTAAACTCTTTGACAAAGTGAAACGATATTTTGTGTTGGGTTTGACAGTTTGATGGTAGTCTGGGGAGACGCATAATCATACATGAGAGATACCATGCAGGGAAGGATGTTCTGACGAGGTACAATCAATGATGTGGATAACACAATATTTGTTATAACCAGGGCATTCTGACAATGGGTCAAAAGTACACTCTGGCATTTCCTCCTCGTAAGTTATGACGATTGCCCCACCTGATGTAATCAAAGTTGCTTTGATGGTCATGCTTTTAAAGTGGAGAGATTATGGTCGTGTGATGTGATAATTTACTGGGTTTTTTCTGGGGAAGATGATCCGAATTTAGTTAGTATAGATTCAAGGAGGGGGGGCGAGGGGGCAGTGGTACAATCGTGATTTTCATCTAACGGCTGGATAACTAATTTGAATGGAATATTCAGTACAAAAGTACTATTACCATATTGGGGGTTTTGTCCTCTCCATATCATGCCTAATCAAGCTAGCAATCGATCCCACCAGTTCCCGTAATCGTTTTTTGCTATTTAAGGTTGCATTCGAGGGTAAAATACAACCTGGTTACCACATTCATTCATTCATTGTTCAGTAGAATCCTGCATGTATTGGCTTTAACTAGAGAAAGCAAAGAACATCCATGCCTCATTAAAGAGCGACATTTACGACGATTACATACGGCTATAATTTGGTGATGAATACGATTACCCTAATAGATAGTAAGTGGATAAAGTAGATTTGGATATTGGAGGGGGTGATCTAAAAGGGGGAAATTTAACCTAATTTATAAGCACGCCATACCTATCAATGGCGGCTTAATTGGGAAAAAATCATATCCGTCGTTCGGAAATGGTTGGGAAATTTCATCGACGTTTAGGTATCTTTCGCCAGGTTGCATTGAAAATCTGGGGAAAGCGCATCACCATTTCCTTAATACATTAATGATAATTATCATTAAGTTAACTAGCCAGATGGTTCCTTAGTCGTTTCCTCTCGGTTAAACTAGACTTTCACAATTACACCAAAGTCGTTTTTGGGGCTGGTTCCCTGTATATAACCGAACACGGGTCCACGAGTTAAGGCATAATTAATGGCAAACAGATCGACAAAGGCGACGATATTATCGACGTACATATGTCATGCGGAGTATAGATACCCGAGTTACAATACTAATTTAAATTAATTTATAACTGGTGGCTCTCCCCCAGGTAATTGGTACCAGCAATCATGAACTTGATCTTCTTACTCATGGCGACGGTTTTGGCGATTATGCCAATTCCAAGAAAATTCAATACTCCATCTTCAACCAAATTAATCATTAATGATACCATTGGAATTGAATTCACTTCAGGTAAAGTTAATGATATCGTGTTGGCGGGGTTTCTGAGAATGAAACAAACAGTGTTTAGTACCAAGTGGTTCCCGGTGGCAGGAATTGAACAACAACCGGTTGTGATTGATACTTTTGGTAAAAATGCCTCCTATATTACCAATATTAACTTTTCAATTAATGATAATGATGCTGACTTACAATTTGGGGTTGATGAATCGTATAACCTCACCACTAAAGGGAATAATATCAATATCATTGCCAATACCACTTGGGGAGGGTTAAATGCCATCAAAACTCTTCAACAACTCATCTTTTACGCCAATGATCAATTCTATTTGAATGGTACCGTTGACATCAGTGATAAGCCATACTTTCGTCATCGAGGGTTGATGTTGGATACCGCAAGAAACTTCCTTTCCCTTGAAAAGATTAAACAACAAATTGAAATCATGCTGTTAACAAAATTAAATGTTCTTCATTGGCATATGGTTGATAGTCAATCATGGCCGCTTGAAGTGCTTCAGTATCCACAAATGGTCAAGGATGCATTTGGGCCTCTCAAAATATATTCTCAACTGGATATTAAACAACTCGTTGAATTTGCTCGAATTCGTGGGGTTAGAATCATCCCCGAATTAGATATGCCTGCTCATGCCGCTTCAGGTTATCGTCAAATTGATCCCAGTATCGTTGCTTGTGATGGTTACTTTTGGGCTGGGAATAAAAACTATGGAGCAGTAGCCGCCGAACCTAATGCTGGACAATTGGATCCAGTGAATAATAAGACTTATGAAGTGGTGAAGAATATTTTTGAAGAAATTGGTAATTTATTCCCTGATAAATTTTACCATGCTGGGTTTGATGAAGTCAACGCTGTATGTTATAATCAACTGCAACTGGTTACGCTGTGGTTACATCAAGGTAATCGGACTATTAATGATTTGCTTGATTTATGGACGAGTCGGTTGTTCCCCGTGTTCAGAAAACGGTACAACAATTCCACTAGAATTATCACCTGGGCCGATTCAGTTAATGGTAATTACCATGCTACTAACGTCCCTAAAGATGTTGTTCTTCAACAATGGGTCGATAGTGTTAATTCTACCAATGAACTCATTGATGCCGGTTATGATGTCATTCTTTCGACGTCATCGAGTCTTTATCTCGATTGTGGTAATGGCGGGTTTGTTACTAATGATGATAGATATTTACCCATCCAACAAAATTTTGATTTTTTGAATGGTAATGGTGGTTCATGGTGTGGACCATATAAAACTTGGCAAACACTTTACGATTTTAACCTTTTGACTAATTTGACCCAATCTCAAGCTAAACATGTTTTAGGCGGCGAGGCGGCGCTTTGGGCGGAGCAGGTGGATGATTCGGTGGTGTCAATTAAATTATGGCCACGGTTGGCGGCATTTGCCGAAAATTTATGGAGTGGTAACCGTAATGACCAAGGGTATTATCGGACCAATACGGTGACTACTCGGATAATCAATTTTAGAGAATATGTCCAAGACGCCTATGGTGTCGCCACTCACCCCCTCCTTTCAAGATGGTGTTATTTAGATCCTTCGATGTGTGACATCCTGGCCAATCAATCTGCATTAGACGTTGGCGGGATTGGTGAATATTTCGATTTTTAGTTAGCCAACTTTGTCTACGTCGTGTGAGAATCAATGATATCGACTAAAAAAGAAACCTTCGGTGCAGGGAAAACAATACATGTAGAATGGTATGCACTAGGCTATTGATAAACCTATCACAAGAGGCTAACCTGGATTCGCTGCCGTAAACTCACATGAACGCCGGCATTTGTGTTGATCTTTTTTTAATGACGAGCGTAAACGAAGACCCCTGTATGATGGCGCCTATTGTCAGCGATGTCAAAGCACTAATGGAATGAGCCCTTTGTACCCCCACCCCTACTTTGTTACCATACCACTTCATTTCGATTGTAGTCGTCAATGTAGACGAGAATTAGCTAATGCTCAACAACAGGTGATTCTTGATGCACGAGCCACATTGCAAAGAAAAACGATGGATAAATTACGACGATTCTAATTGGCATTGGCCACTAGGGGGTTCGGGGGGGTGGTTCAGTTGTAGGCTACCGCCTTGATAACATCACCATGATTACGTCGCCACCGTTTTTTGGGGGCGCCATACATGGGCAACCTGTATGTAATTTTCTTTAGCCCACAAGGTGATTTTTTCGTACGTTGGTTGTGTGCAGTACGCGGACACGCACAAAAATTTACTTTTGGTGAGATTATTCCTGTCATAACATCATCAGAATGAGAAGTATCAAGCTGGTAGTTGTTGGAGATGGTGGGGTTGGTAAGACCTGCTTGCTTATCTCGTATACTACTAATACTTTCCCCAATGACTATATCCCCACTGTGTTCGATAATTACTCCGCATCGGTGATGATTGATGGCGAACCGATTAAGTTAGGGTTATGGGATACCGCTGGTCAAACCGAATATGATCGGTTACGGCCATTACTGTACCCTCAAACTGAAATCTTCTTGTGTTGTTTTTCAGTGGTGTCGCCAGCGCTGTTTAATAATATCAAACTGAAGTGGATCCCAGAAATCTTACATCATAGTCCTAAAGACATTTTAATCCTTTTAGTGGGGACTAAGATTGATATGAGAGATGAACCCCATGTTATCGATGAATTAGCTGATAAGAATCAAAAGCCCGTCACTTATGAACAAGGGGTGAAGTTGGCTCGAGAATTGGGGGCGGTGAAATATATGGAATGTCTGGCCGCCACTCAAGTCGGAGTTAAGGAAATCTTTGATTACGCCATCAGGGCGGTGTTGGACCCTCCAAACTCCAAGACCGAATACGTCACCACCACCACTACTGACACTACCACCGGGGGGTCAACGCCAGCAGTTGGGGGACAAAAATCAACCGTTGGAACTGGTACTCAAGCGGTGATCAGAAAAAAGAAGGTGAAAAAGGCGAAGAAGTGTACCATTTTGTAGAATTATCATTTGATATATAGGGCCCGGGGCCTTGTGAGACGTTTTATTAATATATATATTATGCTATTTTAAAAGGCGAGCCCGGTCAGGGTGAACCGCGGGAGCAGCCACCTTCTTTGGCGCCGCTGCCTCCAGGGTAGCGGCTTTGGCTGCTTGTTCTTTCTTGGCCTTGAGGTCGTTTTTAATCCCTTGACGGATCTTCTCCAGTCTCTCTTGATTCATCTTATCATTCTTGGTCTTAATCTTATCTAACCGGTCCTTCAGATTACCACCACCACCAACGGTTAATTCGACATTTATTCTCCGGTTACGGATGGTCAGATGGTGCATTCTTAATGCCACTTCCATTTTCTTTTGGATATCATCATTATCACTTGAAAATTCTAAAAAGGCAATCCCCTTATCTTGTCGAATCCGAATGTTATCGGGAGTCACCGCTTTAAAATGGGAAACCAACTCGGGTTGAGAGATATCATAAGGTAAGTTACCCACAAAAAGAATGAATCGGGGACCTCCACTACCATCAGTCTTCCCCTTACCTTTCTTACCTCTCCGAGTCTTTCTCTTCTTGGGTGCATTAAGGGCAGCTTCGGCCGCTTCTTCCTCTTCTCGTTTCCTTTTCTTTTCTACCTTTTCTGCTTGGTCTTCTTTTCTTTCATCGGCAGTCTTGGTTTTAAATTCAAGGGCCTTTCGTTGTTTCTTGGTTAACTTCTCTGACATTGTAAGTGAGGTGGGTATATAAGCGAGGTCATCGCGATGAGAGGTACCTGTCGCACCTATAACCACTTGGGGACACAACCAAGGGATGCGATGATCTGGAAGGATGGTTATATATCCACAGTTGGTCAAAAGAATTTATCTCTCGTTAATTTTTCCGATTATTTTTATCCCATGGTCATTGTGGTAACTGATTAATAATCTCCGGTGTATCTTGCCTAAATTGGAAATAGCCGTAGATCAGCCAGCACTGAAACCTGCAAGATTATCCTTACAATAATAACCATTAAAACTCTTACTACTACTTTGGTTGATAACCATTAAATATCCCCCGGTCTCCCTCCCCCCCCAAATGGAAAGTTCACCACTGAAACTGTCAGGGTTATACCCCAAGTTAACTCCTACTCAACCATTATCCCTGCCCCTGCGGTCAAGGTCAAGACTGCCTCAACGATCACCATCACCAATGTCTCCTCGTACAAGGTCGCCAGTTAAGAGAAATATTCGAAGTGAATATGATATAACCGATGAATCAAGGTTCCCCCTCCCGTCACATACTAATCAATCATTACCTCAGCCTTCAGAATCCCTAACACGTGGGCGATCAAAAGAAAGAGAAGTTAAAACTCATGGTAATTGGGATCAATCTGGAGCCCTGATATCATTGATGGGATTCCCAGGGATCATTCAACGGTCTCCAAAGCAACCACCTTTAAAGAAAGATATTTTAAGAGATAGATTTCGACTGAGGAATTAAATGTTAACTATATAGCCATATCAATATATTTCCCCCCCCCACTTTGTTTGCTTATTCAAGCATAGCGGTGTATTGTTGAAGTAATTGTTCATGTTTTTCTTTAAGTTGGTCGTAAGCTTTCTTAAGTTGGTCGAGTTCAACGGAGGATGCCAGGTCTTTGGTTTCACCAGCTTGCCCTTGTTGATCAACTTTATGGATTGAAGTGTTGACAGCACCGATTTGTTTAAATGTCACTTCATCGGATGCCATTTGTTCGATCCAAGCATCAAAATTGGTTTCAGGTTGTCCTGGAAGGGGGAGTTCGATATGAACCCGATGATCCAAGGGGTCAGTCAGAGCCAACACCCGTTTAAGTTGAGGGATTAAACGATGCTTCTTTTCGAGTACCGTCAGTTTTTCTTCGAGGGCAATTGTCGAAACAATCACCACCGAGATGGGAGAATTAAGTGGGGTTAAAGCTTTTACCACTTGTCTGGTGACAACGTCAGCAACAAATACTCTCCCCTTGGAGTCACCCAGAACAATCAGAGTACCATCCATCACTACGGCTAATGAGGTGATTGATGATTGTTCTTGTTGGTGATGATGGACAAACAGTTGCGTCAATTCGGGATCATCAGCAATGGTGACGATCTTCCCCCCACCACCAACGGCTATAAGTGTCAGAGTATGAGGATCAACTTGATAAAGAGGCACCGTTCTAATCAATCCCAGGTGTAACCCCACGTATACCGCTCTTTGCGCAGGATCGACGGCAATTGCCAGTACTGCCAGAGGTAATACCAACGTTGTAAGTAGCAGCTTAGTTGCTATGTCATAAATTCTTGCGGTACCATCGGCACTACCGGTATATATGCGTAAATCAGGTCCATTGGCTGGGGGGACTTGGATATCTGTCACCGCCATCGAATGATCGGAAATAGTATAATAAGGCTTGACCACCTTAATATTATCATTACCACCACCATACAAATTTATCAATTCTTGAGTAGTCCAAACCAACACTCTACCATCATCCCCACCCGAAATAAGGTAGTCCCCCCGAGGAGAAAACCTAAGCACCAGTACTGGTTGATAATGAGCATCTTTAACGCATACCAAGTTCCCCAGAGATAATTCCCAAATATAGATTCGACCCAGAACTGACCCTCCTGCGAGTAACCAAGGTACCCGGTATTGAGTCTTATTAGTCAGGGGAGTATCAGCAGCAACAGGATGAGACACCACAGCTAAACATTGAAGTTGTTCTGGAAGGGGGAACTTCTGATCGACAGCTTCCTTGCCCCAGGAATATACTTCGAGTTGACACCGTTTATTGACGGCGAATAACCGTTCACCACTTCCAACCCCGGTAACCACCGCCCCATGACGAGGACAATCGGCATTTCTAAAAGAAGAATAATGGTGGGCAGAATGTACTGACCAACAATGAGCCATCAGATCTTGGGAGTGCTTGTCATCAGCAGCACCTTGTGCCAAATACACCACACACTCGTCCATAAGAGATGCTCATCGTGCGGCTCGTTACATGATATGTAAACCACGACCCCCCCCCCCAACCTGTATCGCACCTACAATGATATTATACACAGGTGTTATATTCATTTCTTTACTGTGGGATATACCGCTTCAAATGCTGCCTTGGCATCTTTTGTAATTACATTTCCATGACAGGGAACAATGGTATCAAAATCCAACTTATCGATCGCCTCTAACCCAAGCTGGGAGTTGTTAACATTAGTAACTTTAGAAAGGAGGTATCTGCCAACCTTTGAGTATGGTTGGAAATATCTCGTTAAAAATGAAAACCCTTGATTAGGATTAAAATTGGCATACCCCGTTGCTGAAGAATACTGTTCACTAGGCTCATTGGCCCCCAAATTAAAAATAACATCCGCCTCAAATAAAATGTGCAGTTGTTTGTGAAACATTACCATATCTTGGTTTGCGTGATATGGCAAGTATACAAACTCAAAGTTATCGGCGATGATGTCACTAATACCAATTTTCACCAAGTCATCTTTGGTCAATAATTTATTGCCCATTTGTTTGGTGATGACATGATCGATAGGAACATCAGGGATGTTAACTCCTTCCATTGCAATCACTTTAACATTGGGATAAACTTTCTTAAACAGTGCAGCAGCCATGGTATGTTCCTTATCAGGAATAATTAAGTGGGAGATGGGGAATGGTTTAGTAGCGACTAATTCAAGGGTTTTTTCCACTTCGGGTCCATAAGGGATTGCTGACCACACGACAACATGCCCATCTACATTAATCACCGACATTCTCCCACCAAAGTTCAACCAATTTCCTCTTTTGAATGCCACCAGACCAATGGCGACATTTGTCTTTAAGTTTCGAGACACGACTTTAAAATTGGCAGGGTACCCCATGATCTACAATTGGTTCGTACTTGCCTTCAAATTATATAGCAACGTCAGCGATCGAGACCTCCTGCAGGGAATCGTGGTTTTGTCAGCAGTGATTACCAATGTCCGAGGTTCGCGAACTACAATGGATATACTTACGGAAATCCAAGGTTGAATACATGATTGTGAGCCAGGGGTTTTCAAATCCATTTTGTCACACGTCGCCGCCCAAACTTTGATAAGGGTACGGCGCACATTGTATCGGCATTTGTAACCGAGCAATCAAGGGGCATAAGCCATGCCCTCTCCACTTTTGATTTCATTACTGGAAATTTTAAAATTAAAATTGTTCATAAATATATTAAATCAAACTATTAAGTGCAAGAAATTAAAAACGTCAATCTAACTCTTTTCTTCAGAGTAAGAATCTTCAGGGAGATGGTCAGTAGTATACCGCTCGCGGCCCAACTTTGTGGTGTCAACTTCACCATGGTATTTTTCACAGATTTCTTCCAAAGTCATCCGCTTAGTTTCAGGGATCAACAAGGTGGTAAAGATACCTAACAACATGAACAAAGCAAAGATTTCCATGACGTGGTTCAACCAACAGTTAGGCTTATCAGCAGCACAATGATGGTTAACTAAAGTACCAATACAGGTTTGGGCAATAATGGCCCCAACCTTACCACTAGCAGCAGACAACCCGTGAGCAGTCGACCGGTATCTAGTAGGGAAGATTTCCCCAGGAATAATAAAGGTAGTGGTATTAGGACCAAAGTTTTGGAAAAATTGAGCAACAATGTACAACCCAAGCAAACCACCATCAGACAAGTGGTGGAAACCAAACCCAATCCCACAGAAGAGAGCAGTCAAGATGATAAACCCACCAAATTGAATGGGGATTCTCCCAATGGTATCAATGGTAGCGGCAGAAGCCCAGTAACCAGGCAATGACCCAGCACACACCAAAATCAAGTTACCGGCAGCGGTGTTGTAGAATTGCTTGTAAAGGTTCCCCTTGGACGAATAACCAATAGCTTGTAAAATGACAGGAGTGTTCAAACCAATACCATAGTAGGCAACATCCAACAAGAACCAAGAAGCAGCAGTACCAAACAAAATCTTACCATACTTGAATTGACCAAAGTGATGGACAAAATCCTTGAAAGAAGCCTTAGGGGGAGCAATTTCTTGAGCTTCAACGTCAATGGCAGCTTCAGCATCGGCTTGCTTATCAAGACCATCGGTATCCTTGACATCAAGGGCATAACGAGGAGATTCAGCAATGGTCAACCGGTAGTACAAAGCAATACACCCGGGGACACAACCAAACCCAACCAAGATTCTCCACATGATATCACAAGCCCGTTGACACTTCTTGTCACAGTCAGTAGCCACGTTAACATATTCAAGAGAGTTCTTGTAACCAGCGACACAAATGATGGCGACAATCCCGGCGAGAATTTGCCCCAACCCTTGGTTAGAGAACACGGCAGCCATGATAGCCCCTCTCCACTTGGTGGTGGAGAATTCCGAGGAGATAATCGAAGAAAGAGGGTAATCACCCCCGATACCAATCCCCATAACGATTCTCATGGTGGAGAAAATAGCGGGGAAATTAACGGCAGGAGACGACCCAAGGAAACATTGAATAATGGTAGCACAAATCATGACAATCAATTCCAAACCATAAATAGCCTTTCTCCCCATCATATCGGCGGCGCACCCGAACCCAACTTGACCAATGACGGTACCAACCGAAGTGGCGACCTTGATCAAAGTAGAAGTGGACGAAGGAATCTTACCAATCTTAGAATGGGGGAAATATTGAGGAACATAAGCCATGTAGTTAACTGCTTGACCAATGGCAAAGATATCATAAGAATCGGTCATAAACCCAACCCCAGCAATCATAATCATCTTAATTTGAGTCCAACCAAACCCGGCATTATCAATTTCTTCCAAGGCCAATCTTCTTCTTTCCAAAGGATCTTCGATGTGGTCGAACCGATGAACGTAATCCTTAAAGGCGGTCTTACCACCACCTTCAGATACTTGTTTAGGAGCAACGTCCACGATCTCGTTCTTTGACATTGGTATCTGGTTGATATGAAAAAGTCATCATTGGGAGCCCATTTCTCAGTATTTATATCGGCAAGTACTAAGGCCGCCTTCAAAATAATCTTTTCTTTTAGCAGTAATGCATGCGGCACTACTAAGATTACTTTTTATCGTTCCTCCTTCCCTCCGCAGATGGCAGGGCCCACGTGGGGTGGCTGCGAAACAGTTTTGAGGAACAAATTAGGTTGACAAAACGAAGAGGATGAGAAATTCCAACCTCCAGATGGGAGATGATGGGGTATTTAATATAATGAACAGAGATAATCTTGGCATCGGCTTAGAGAATGTAACGGTTGAGGTTCTCTTGGCGATTGAACCATTCGATCGATTAATTTAATCGAAAAATTTCTTGACAAGCATCAAATTGAGTTTTAAAAATCTTGGCTAGGTAATAGTAGGGGTCATCATCTTTGAGTGCTTAATTCGAGATAGAGTTGGAAAGGTGATTATCCCTCCATGTGGGGTGGGGCAATTGCTAGATCGACGGATGGTGACGGGTTTGAACCGAACCAAGCGAGATCGGGGTCACGGGATTTAACCTTCATAGTCAATCCCCGGTTAAACTGATGAAGTTTTAGCCTATTGATTAGCCTACCTTTCTTAGAAAAGTAATTGATAGTATTATTATCGATTCACCCCCCACGGGGGGTACAAATTCGAGTCGACGCCTGGAATTTCCTAGCGACAGTATTTCACTTTGTCAACGTGCACTATACATGATGTAAGTAATCAATTTGGCTCATAATCGTGGGGTTGACAATGATCAATGAATAAGGGTTAAGCAATGGTAATGAAATTTAAGATTAAGCGTCTACTAAATCACATTCCTTTTCTTAACAACATGATGATGGTGATGTAATGGCTCAGGTACTCATCGATGTGCATGGAATTAAATATTTGTCAAGAGCATCGATCAAGTGCGAAAAACGTGGGCCCCCCCCCGTGGCTACAAGATCACAAATGCAATAAGTAACCCACGATGATTTAGAATGCCTAAGCAAAAACGCCGGTAACACCTAAGCAACCAATATTATTTAAAAAGGTGGTACCACTTCACCAGTTACCATTAATAATCAATAGTTACGTTACCCTTTTAGCAATTTAGTCGTCGACATTTCAATTTACGCTTCAGACATTCGTTCGAGATAGTGGCTTAATGCAAAGTAAAGTTATGTGTCAACGTGGTATACTAAGATCTCCTGCACACAGGGATTGGGATTTAAGATAAAAAAAAAAAAACAATAAGGTGTGTTACTATTTAAGTTAAACATCGTATGACATAAACCGTTGGTACCTGGTTGCAATCATCGTAAATGCCATCGAGTGGTACCGAAGGGATGGATTGACAACAATGTCAATTTCATCTCATTGTTATGTACTTGTTACTCCCCTCACATTAACCACGTGCTTTCTTAACTTCTCCTCCCCCCTCTCCGTCTCACATCAATTCCCTTACAGATTTATTTCCATTTAGAATTTCTTTTTAAAATTTCGAGGTTTTGTATAAATTTTCAAATTTTCCAATAAATTCGCACATGGTAAATTTAATAAGGAGTTATCGGATGGGTTGATGTACATGTGATCTAGAACATCACTACTAAACCTAATTAAACGTTCAAAAATAATTATAGAAGAACCAGAAGGTATCTAGTGATCGTAAACGTGGTGGTGATATTCAATATGGGTTGAATCTTCAAAAACAATGGCCTGATTGTGGGTAATGGGAACCGCACCGAGATTAACTAAAGTTTGTGATTTATCCTTTTTTTTTTCCCTATTTTTTTCTTTTTCTTTTTCTTTTTTTTTTTTTCTCCCGCTTTAAAAGCGTAACATGGAAAATTAAGCTAGAGTGGCACGGAAGTTGCAAAGAAATAAACTAAATACTATCGTATAAAGAAATGGGTGATATTAATTATTAGTTCCAAGGTACTGACCTTCGCCTTCCCCCCCCTTGATGTCACCCACACCCCATAATCACTTACTTAACTCTACTACTGTCCTCATGCTACCACTTTCCTCTCTTGACAACTACGATTGAAAATGACCTTAAAGACGCCGCCTGTCCTGCACTAAACCCGGAACCCCCCAAGGAAAACCCCAGACTCGATACGCGCGCACAAAATTTTGGATAGCGATAATCTTACCACTTTACAACTGTTGATTAAGTTAACACACACGTGTGGTTGTTCATTCCTTTTAATATCAACGTGGGTCGATGCATAGTACCAGACGGTTACGAATTATTGGTATTGTTGCCATTATCATCCTTGTGGGGTTTTTTGGGCTAAAGTCATCAACCCCTTCCGGGCAACCACCAGTGGTAGCTAATGTTAATCAAAAGGGGAATAAGGTGGCGGCGGTTAACCTGATTTTGAACCTGCAAAATAGTGAGAAACTCGATGAATTGATTAATAATGAGATTGGTAAGTTACAAGGAGGTCTGGATGATGAAGATGATGATATTACCGTATTATCGATTGAAGGCGTCGATTCCACCATTGATGAACCGGTGGTATTTGATCCCGCTCAAGAATTATTAAACGTACGGATGCTATCACCAATGGTGGTGTTTTCCAAATCGTATTGTCCTTATTCGAAAAAGTTGAAAAAATTATTGAAGGATAATTATGAATTTTCTCCTGAAATTACCATTGTCGAATTAGATAAACATGATCATGGTGCTGAATTACAAGACCATCTTTTGAAGGTTTCAGGTAGAGGTACGGTACCTAATGTTTTGATTGGTCTGCTGATGGATTCCCGTGGTGGGTGTGATGATTTTGTTGCCTTACATGAACTGGGGCAATTATTGAAAACGTTGAACCAATGGGGTCTGGGACTGATTGTGGTTAGCAAAAAGGATACTCCATCGAATTACTAGGCGCCAACAATTATATATGACGCTGATGATTGGAGAGACAATGATGACCTGATTGATGCTATGATGAATATGACGATATATGATGGACGGCACGATATACGTAATAGATACTACTGCGAAAACCCCAAACAAATAATAGCACCAATGGCCGAATAATGGTCTACAATATTTGCTATCTTACATATGTATTATTAACATTACCCTCCTAAAACTTTTCAAACTTCTTGGACTTAGAGTTGGCAGAAGCAATCTTGACAACGTTAAATCTAACGGTCTTGGACAAAGGTCTACATTGACCAACGGTAACAACATCACCTTCTTGGACTCTGAAAGCGGGAGAAACGTGAGCAGCGACGTTCTTGTGTCTCTTTTCGTATCTGTTGTACTTAGGGATGTAGTGCAAGTAGTCTCTTCTGATGATGATGGTTCTGTGCATCTTGGTGGAAACAACGGTACCGGTCAAGATCTTACCTCTAATAGAAACGTCACCAACAAAGGGACACTTCTTGTCAATGTAAGAACCGTCGATGGCAGCCTTGGGGGTCTTGAACCCAAGACCGACTTCCTTATACCATCTCTTGGTCTTCTTACCAGCCTTGGTCTTGGGGTTGGTGAAGATGTGGGGTTGCTTTTGGAAAGCTCTTTCAGATTGAACGGTCAATTCGGTGGCCATCTTGTCTGGTTTAGTTGGTAATGGTACGGGTTTTTTTCTTGAAAGTGGTTGTATCGCGGGTGAAAATTTTCATACGTATCACGTGAATAGGGTTTCAACCCTCACGCCCAGATTTGGCAATCAAACTGGTAATAACAAAATTGAAGACAAATCGATTAATCAAGATAATTAATAATAATAGATTACAGGTAAATACGGTCATTTCATCTCGATTACTCGTTATATAGTTGTAGAACCAGTTATTGGTGGACTCTCACCTTGATGGCAATCTCATAATCATTGAGGTGGTGCTGCATCCAGGAAACACCTGTTATCAGTTATATTTGGTTTCTTAGATGGTAACCAGTACATTTGTATGACGTAATTTGATAGTTACACTTTACAAGGATTCATTCTCTTTTCATTACTCCATTTGGTTACTATTAGTTTAACCTCACTTTTGACCCATATTATCCAATATTCATAACCAACGAGAATTTCTAGAAATCTTTCAATTATTGGAAAAAAAAGTAATCACAATCATAACCTGTCACAATATATTTTATAGTCGTACTCTACCGATTTAACCCTTAAAATCCGACACCCCCCCGACTTCCTCTACTATTATCTATCTTACCTCACCATTCGCACTGTTATGATTTACTCCAAGTGTGTAACCGACACTTGCCTGAGGATGATGAACACCACTAATAGCAACGCATCCCAGGGCCCCACCAAATACCAGAATCTCCCAGCATTTCCCGTGCCTGGATCTCGAGTCGTTCTGTTTGACCCTTCAAATGTTACCTTTGATCATCTGATGGTGAACCGAACGGTGCTGCTGACACTGACAATGATGAGTACGCCATCAAATCGAAGACGAGGAGCTCGACCAACATCAAAGCAACATACTACCAATTATCCTCAACCTAGAAAATCCGATATGCCCCATCCCATGTCGAAAAAGGGCCGTCTCATTAAGCTGAAGTTATTGAATCTCACCCAACTGCTGAAGGAAAGAGTCATATCATCGTCATCATCAACATCGAGAAACCCCCTGTTTGTTATCCATAAATCTTTATCGGTGTCAGGATATGATTACCTGGCGTTTGCTCAAGGACCGGTCCGACAATCACAGGTAGCAGGGTGGGAACTGGCAGAACGAGTAGCGGCGAAATTGATTTTTGGTCATGATCTGAGTGATGAAGATACTAGCATTGAAGAAGATGCCAATGATCTGATTATTCGTCATCAACCAACTCCAAGCCCCCCCACCATGTCCAATGTCATCCGAACGGTCCCAGGATACACAAAAGGCGAATTAGAAGTGGCTCTAAACGCACGAAATGACGATGACGCCATTCGAAAAGTTTATGAATTTAAGAAAAAGTGTCATCAACGTCATGAACAAATGTTCGCTGCCCTGGCGGCAGTAACCAACAAACGACAAGTGCAAATTGCCCAAAAGAAGGAGTTGTATTCAAGAATATTTGGCGATAACAACCGACTTAATAATGACTATATTACAAACAATCTGTTTTACCTGGCGATGGATAACCTGGCTGATATTCATGAGCTGTTTCATGAAGATAAGCTGGAGGTGACGGCATTGGTGGCGGAAGATAAAGCGTTTACATCATCATTGATGGAAATATCCAAGGTATTTTCCTGTCAAAACTCGCCGATTCGAACCCAAATGCCATCACTGACGCTGCCGACAAAACAACGACGGAGAGCAACTCCCCCCATTGCCGATGATGACGTCGATTATGAAAAACTCCAAGGGATGATCGAACAAAAATTGGATATTGCTTATGCCAAAGTGGTGGGGGCCGATTCCGATGATGAAGAAAACGTCGACATCTCCGAGATTAGCATCGAAGAACTAAGCGAAGAACTCCAAGGATATGTGTGCCGTCATTTACGGTCTCGACTTCGTGATTAGCATATTAATGTATTAGTAATGAATAATGACTTTTATTTCCATACTCGGTTCTCCTTTCCTTTGGTATATAGTTTATAGTTATCGGAGGTTTTTGCTCACCTCAATGGTTAGCCGTTTGCAGCGACAGTTTCAGTGGAGCAAGGGTGTGTCGAATTGCGAATGTATGTATCTCGGTGAAATAAGCCTCGTTTATCGATGCAATTATTTCGGGATTTGTAGCTTATTAATTACTGTGATCTAGGTTTGCATTTTATCAACGTTTTTGATAGACAAACCCCGATGACTAATGCACTCGATGGTCACGTGACGCGAGATCGACCGCAATATAAATGATTTAAGTATGTAGCCGTCCCCCCCTCAGATGCTTGCTAGCATTAGACTCGGAGCAATTGGAAGACATCTCAGTACTCTGACAAAGACAATGGCTCCTGTAAATACATCTGCTGCTAAGCACTATGATTACCTCGTGATTGGTGGGGGGTCCGGTGGGGTTGCCCTGGCCAGAAGAGCCGCTCTGTATGGGGCGAAGGTATTATTGATTGAATCAAAGTACAAGAAATTGGGGGGGACTTGTGTTAATGTCGGGTGTGTCCCCAAAAAAGTGATGTGGTATGCTGCTGATTTGGCCACCAAGGTGTCTCATTTACATGGCTATGGTTTAGAAGACAAACCCCGGAAAGTGGAATATGGTGATTTTGACTGGGCCAAAATCAAGACGAAAAGAGATGCTTACGTCACCCGGTTGAATGGGATTTATGAACGTAATTTGGAAAAGGAAGGGGTGGAATACGTGTATGGGTTTGCTGAATTCATTAATGAAAAGGGTGATGTCCAAGTGACCCTTTCCCATGATCAAGAAATTCTGTTTTTGAATCAACAAGGTAAGAAGGATGAAAAGTTGGTATTTTCTCTGGACAAGGTATTGATTGCCACTGGGGGGCAAGCTACAATTCCTGATGTTCCTGGTAAGGAATTGGGGATCAATTCTGATGGGTTCTTTGCCCTTGAAACCCAACCAAAGGATGTGTTGATCGTTGGTGCTGGTTATATCGCCGTTGAATTCGCTGGGGTGTTTAAATCTCTTGGTTCCAACGTTAAGTTGGCGATTAGAAGAGATAGCGTGCTTAGATCGTTTGATCCTATTATCAGTGAAGGGGTTACTAACTATTATGATACTAAGCTTGGTGTTGAATTGATTAAAGAACTGGGATCGGTAACCAAGGTTGAAAGTGCTGAAAATGGTAAGAAGAAGGTTACTCTTGGTAACGGACAAGAACACATTGTTGATAGCTTGATCTTTACCATTGGTCGGAAATCTTTACTTGGCATTGGCTTAGATAAGGTTGGGGTTAAAGTCAATGACAAGAACCAAATCATTGTTGATGAATTCCAACAAACTTCCAACCCCAAGATCTTTTCTTTGGGGGATGTCGTTGGTAACGTCGAATTGACTCCCGTTGCCATTGCTGCCGGCCGGAAGTTACTGAACCGGTTGTTTTCTGGTCAAGAAGTGTTTGCCAAGGACCATTTGGAATACAATGATATTCCTCTGGCGATCTTTTCTCATCCTGAAGCCGGGTCTTGTGGGTTATCTGAATCTGCGGCCATTGAAAAATATGGTAAGGAAAATATCAAGGTTTACACCAGTAAATTTACTGGGATGTATTATGCCATGGTTGATGAAGAAGAAAAGGTTCCTACTGCTTACAAGATTGTTTGTGCTGGACCTGAAGAAAAAGTGGTTGGGTTACACTTGTTTGGTGATGATCTGAGTGAAATCTTACAAGGGTTTGGGGTTGCCATTAAGATGGGGGCTACCAAGAAGGATTTCGATAATTGTGTTGCCATACACCCCACTTCGGCCGAAGAATTAGTTACTATGAGATAGACTTTTTATATACACGCTATTATCGGTTGTCAATTAAAGTTATGCAGTACCGTGATTGATTAAGCCAAAACTGTTTTGGTTTTTGCCAAAAGTTAAACAGACAACGTCGTCGATGGTCATTCCGGTTAACGGTTAGTATACCAATCACCGGAAAATGAGGGTAACATTTACCGGGGTATCGAGATCTCGATAATCGTTGTAGGTTATCAGGCTAATGTCGTATATGGGTCATGCCTATTTCAATTGGGGGCATAGGGGGGGTGTATTCATTAGCAATGATGATCACCCAAAGCTGGTATCACTCTTCCAACCTAAGGTTTGCGAAAGATGATGATTCCACCAGTTTAACTTTTGTTCGCTAGGTATCACCTCATTAATTATTTTCAAAGGTTGAAGATAACGATAGCTCCGAGGGTATGAGCGTTTGCCGAGGGTACCACCCATACCATGCACCAATTGCATTGACATCGATCTTATTGCAATGAGAATATTTGTCAATGGCATAGGATAGTCCAGGTAGTTACTGGGACAATGACAACGTAATTGTCATTGGCTATTGTGAAATTATTTATTGAGGGGGGGGGGGGGTAAATACTGTATATAAAATAAAATAAAAATCATTAGTAAACATTACCCTATATTTTCTTTTTCGTTTAGTTACCCGCAATTGAAAAAATACTCCAAATTAATGCTTATGACGTTTATTGGGAGGAGGACCTCTAACCGGAGGTTTTGGCTTATCCCCCGGCTTTTGATAAAACATCGGAGCATTCTTCAACATATCTGGCACCAGGACAAATCGAATCATCAGTCCCCGAACAAACACTTGAGATAAATGTTCAGTGGTCCCCGTTGGCTTTGTTACCATGACATCGTATAGTTGAAGGTTCATGTTGTCTTCATTATCCAAGAGTTTACCTCGATAAGTATCGCCAGTAGTAAGTTCAAGCAGAATCACATGACCCCGAGCTTCATTAAGAAGGCGAACGGGGATGCCTGCTGTGGCCATTGATTAACCCGGTGATGATGGATAGAGGTGAAGGAGAAATGTAAATGTAAAAGATCGTGACGTAAAAAAGTGCGACAATAGGACATAGGCATGAAGCAACCCCCCCCCCATGAAAACAATAGCGAGGGAATTAAGCATGGTGGTGTAAACACTGGAGATATCGAAGTAATGTTAACTATGGGGGAAATCGCCCCCTGCCCACCCACCAACGAGGAAAATTTCATTCCATGGCGCGCTATGTCACCTTTGGAGACACCAGGGTCTACCATTAAACTTCAAGGCGTAGCGGTTGGGATGGCAGCACCAATGTAGAGTGAATCTAGAAAATAACCTGCTAACAATTTTCTTTGTCAGCCACATACTCCATTGTGAACCCCGTCCCCTAATCGGCGGAATTGCCGAGTTGGATTAATATCATAGAATCGAATGACACAAGATGTCCCCCGTATTGTCAACCAATTACCCCTACCTCAGGGGGGGTGTCCCCCTCGTGTTACCCTCCTCACTCGGTGCCCCCGATTAGCTCAGGTCGTGTCTCTCGCTTACATTAGAATAGGGTCGCATCCCCAGTTATTTTTTCCCGACCCAGCAGTACCCCTGTACACACTACTCGAGTTATATATAATCAGTTGCCCTGCCCAAGAGGTGTGTAAGACTAACCTAATTAGACTGAGGTCGTCTAGATATCAAGATTAATCCTAGGGGAAACGATATATGCTAGTCGACGATAAGGATAAACCCAAGCGGAGACGGGTACCGGTGCTGTGCTTGATTTGTAAGAAGCGGAAGGTTAAATGTGATAAAGCAAAACCAGTATGTGGAGGGTGTGTTCGAAATGGTGCCGCCCATCTTTGTGAATATCTAGAACCTCCATGGTCAAAGGGGATAAAACCGACCACCGAGGGCAACCCTGCCCCTGCCCCCCCAATTCAAGAGTCCCAGCAGTTTCAAGAATTAAAGGCTCAAATGGAAAGAGCGTTGGCATCAAAACAAGCGGAAATTGATATGCTAAGACGTCAATTAACCGAATCCCAGCCGGGTAATTCAACAAGATTATCGGTATTGAATAAGTTGCGACCGTTACTGGCGAAACTGAGAGATAGTTTTGAAGTACTGAGTCATCATCATTTCCTTGTGTTTGCCGTTAATTATAAAAAGTATTTTGTTGATGTGTTTTCCTGGATGAATGTGGTGAAAATCGACCCAAAGTTAACTCTGATGTGGTTGAAGCTTGCGGGGCTTCAGAAGCTTTATCATTTATACAAGACCAATCAATTAAAAGGGAATACCAAGGGGATACGACCGTCATTGGCTTCCAATCAACCCCAAGGTCTTTGTGTTGGTAGTGGTCTTGGTTTAGGCCAAGAGATCAAGAATGAAACCACCATCGTCAAGCCTCAACCAATTAAATGTCCCGTACTTGATACCACCGGGATTAATTTAGAAGAAATCAGTGATACTCCGTCGAAGAGATCGACGCCAATTCCTCATATTAAACAGGAATTTTCCTCGATACCATCATTGGATATCGAACTGAGTATCACCCGCATTCAAATGATGATTCATAACGTATGGCTGTCAATGATAGATCTTGGCCATACCAAGATCACCGATAAACAGTTGTATTTTTTGATGGAATTATACTTTTCCAACCCGATCTTTACCTTTGAGCTGCGGGATGTACTTAAATTTTACCGTCAAGAAATGATCTCCATCATTCGGGTTAAAAATGGTACGGTGATGTTTGATTGTCTGGGATTGATGGGAGCTGCCCGAGATGAAGCAATGCTTCATCAGCTTCACGTGAAAGGGTCGTATGTGGCGATGCTAAGTATGATTGTCGATTCTCTTTTACAGTTTTTATTGTCATATGTACCCCGCCATCCTCATGAACCAATTTCTCAACAATTCATCAAGATGTTTGGTCCCCAAATGGCAGCGAATATTCAAACGGATTTACTGCCATTGATGGGGGAATTTGTCAGCTATTACAGCAATAAGAACGAGGGACCTATATTAGGGTTTGTGGTGTCGATGATGGCTTGGGTTAATCGGGAAATCACCCAAGGAATTCAAAACTCCTACCATGAGCCCGACTTCAAGTATAAGTTTACTGAAATTTTCACCGGATTCTTTGGAATCTTACTTCGAGAAGATGCAGCGATTGCCATTTGGAAAGATCCTCGAATGGTACAATTTGCTCAAGCTACTCCTGGTCTGAGGAGTAATGATGAATTACGGGTTCATATATCCCATCTCTGGGTGGAGATGGTAAGATTGGCCAATTTGGTCAATTTTAGAATCATCCCCTTGATTGCCGGTCTGGACACTCTCGACCAATTGGTCAATAAGATTTATATCAAGATTGAAGAGGCAGATAATTGTCAATGCCATGAAAATTATTTGGCCCAACAACCAGATGGTCACCACGAATTACGACGCTCCTTAAAGCTTCATTACCATCTTTCAAGAATATTTTATACCATCAACCGAGGGGTGGTCAACCTAAATGCCCCATATTTGACGGTGGAAGTTGCTGAGACGTTAATTAATCAATCATACCATTTACTTAATGATTACCATGGCCAGGAGAGCCTGCGAAAGCTGAGACAATTCGAGATCACGGCGATGATACTGTATACCCTGATATTTTTAGGTTATTTGATCATGATTCAAGGGGAAGAAGCGATGCTGGCGGATCTTGTCGCCACCATCGTCCCCAATTTGATCGATCGGATGACCCAACTTTTGGAGTACTTCTCCAATATGATTCGGACGATTAATGATACCATCATTTCTCAATACGTGCTTAAAGCAATGACGGAAGTGATATTAAGACTCGTTCAATTCCAAGTGGGGTTTTTGGTGAGATGTAAAGCCAATGAAACCAAGGCAAAGGATGATAATATCGTCAAGGAGTTCTTACAGACAAGTGGCCAACAACTGAAGGTGAAAGCGATCCTGGTGTTAGTTGACAATTTGCTTTTAGACCTTGATAACCTGGTGATGGATGATCGGGATAAATTAACCAAGATGAAGAAGATGTGGAATTTCTATGAAACATTCTCATCTAATGTCAACTACGCTAGTTTACATCGCAATCTCCCTGAATTCAATCAAAAAGAATCTCAAGTAACCAGTGGTGAGTGTCCAGTAATGGTGAAACGACTGGAGCTGGCTAAGGATTTAATGGGTAATCTGGGGAAATTCCGCAAATGTCCAATTAGTCACATTACGACCCCGGTTGATGATAACCCAGAAACACCGAAAATTTCCGGGGTATTGGAACATCAATCATTGGCGATTGTAAAGGAAGACCTTCAACAACTGCGGAAACGCAAATGTCCATTTGATCATCTGATGGTTAGCTCACAAAGCCAACAAAATGGTCATGGACGTTATGGGTATAATCCATTAGAAAGCAATATTAGAGGGGGTGCCACTACTGTTAATAGTGAAACACCACCTCCAGTACTGATGGTGACGCCAAGACAACCTTCAATGATATCTGCTCCACAAATGCCTCCACCAATGGGAGAATCGGAACAATTCCGTCCCGAATTCATTGATTTTGGCTTTGATCTCGATTTCGATTCCCTTCAAATGGATGTCGTCAATGGCATGATCCTACCTCCACTGGAATTTGAATTCGATGAACCATTTGAACAAAGTATATGATTATGCACTCTGGTAGTGTAAAGGAATGATGAATGATAATTAAGTTTAATATACGTAGGATAGATCTATTATTAGCACGAGTGAAGCTAGCACCTCGAGTGGTGATTACCTAAGGTGAGACCCATCAGTTCCATCGTCGATCGTCAATGATGGTTCCACGTGCGAGATCGTGGCACGTGCATTTCCCGGTGTGAGGTTATATTTTTCCGAACCATTCAATCGTACCCCATGTTTCGATTGAGTAGGCAGCTGGCAGCATTAAATATAGCCAGAATCGGCTTACGGAATTATGCCAAAGTCAGACCTGATTTTGTTGGTGATGGATCATTTGTAAAGAGAAGGAGCGACACCAAGACCGGTGGGGGAATCAAGAGTCAACCAAAAGCCAATCCTATAGCAGCAAACACCGGTGCCACCACTGCTAAAACGACTACATCGACCCAAGGAGCGATTAAGGCTACTCAAGCGTTTCAACAAAACTTAAAGAAGACCCCAGTTAATGGTGTCGATGCCAAGGGCAGTGGTTCTAACACCTCACCAGGATCACCACTGAAAAATCCATCTGATAATGGTACTATTACCAGTGCTCCCATTTCAAACACAGTTACCCCTCCTGATAACCCTATTACCCCCAAGTCGACGTCTTCAACTACCCCTCCTCCCCAGTCACCTCCATCAACTCCTTCGCAACCATCAGAATCACCGAAGCCCAAACACAAATACATCAAATACACCTTAATAATATTGGGGGTTGGTGTTGTGCTCTATGTTTCATCAGATCTTGCTCGTCATACCTTTATTTGTTATGAACGGTGTGCCGTTGTTGCTGTTGCTGTGGTTCGTTGTTTTAAGATTTATAAAAACTGTCTTGGTGCTACTTACCCTGATGATGAATCCTATCGAGCTGCACTTGCCAAATCTCATAAAAAGGCTGCTGAAATCACCCTTAAGGCCATCGAACGTAATGGAGGGGTGTATATCAAATTGGGTCAACATCTTAGTGCGTTGACATATTTATTACCCATCGAATGGACGGAAACGATGATTCCTCTTCAAGATCAATGTCCTCAATCTCTGATGGAAGAGATTGAAAAGATGTTTGTTAAAGATATGGGAGTCACAATCGATGAGTTGTTTTCTGAGTTTGATCCTAACCCTGTCGGGGTGGCTTCATTAGCTCAAGTCCATGTCGCCAGATTGAGATCAAATGGGGAAAAAGTCGCCGTTAAAGTTCAACATCCTCTGCTTGAAGAATTTGTTCCCTTGGATATCTATGTCACCAATGTGGTGTTTCAATTGATGGAACGGTTCTTCCCTGATTACCCGTTGACATGGTTAGGTGATGAAATGCAACAACTGATTTATGTCGAGCTTGATTTCCGTAAGGAAGCTACCAATGCTGAAAACACCGCTGAAGACTTTAAAGGAAGAGAACGGTATACTGCTTTAAGAATTCCTGAGATTGTCCTGGCAGAAAAACGGATTTTGATCATGGAATATGTCTCTGGTGCTCGTCTTGATGATTATGAATTCCTCAAACAGAATAACATCGATCCAGCCCAAGTACTGGCATGCTTATCGCAAATCTTCAATACGATGATCTTTGCTCCCGGGGTTGCCCTTCATTGTGATCCCCATCAAGGGAATCTTCTGATTCGAAGCGTTAGTGAAAAGGAATCCACCACCGGGTTTAACTTTGAAATCGTCCTTTATGACCATGGGCTTTACCGGATATTACCATTACTGATGAAGAGACAATACTCTCATTTCTGGTTAGCAGTATTGGAAAACAATATCCCCGAGATGAAATATTGGGCTCGAGAATTTGCTGGAATTGAAGAAGACTTGAAGTTTGAAATTTTCATCCTGGCGATTACTGGTAGAGCTCCTGAAGTTGCCCTTAACTTTGATATGACCAAACTGAGACTGGATGATGAAATCACTCATATCCAACTGAGACTTAACAGTAAGGAAGGTATCCTTGAAGGATTGATGGAGATCTTATCGACAATGCCTCGTCTTGTGTTATTGATCTTAAAAACAAATGATTTGACTCGTCATTTGGATGAAGGGTTACATAACCCATTGGGTCCATTAAGAACATTCTTAATCCTTGCCTCATATTGTGCTAGAACCGTTTATGATGAAGCAATGTGTAACTTAAGAGACCAATACTCATGGTGGTCACCATTGGGTAATTTAAAGAGGTTCAGCACATGGTGCCAATACCAAGCTAGATGCTCGAAATTATACCTATATGATTTTATTATTATGATAAAGAATGCTGTTGGCAAAGAATGAATATATATATTTAATAAACAATTTTTAGAGGTGGTCTTGTCTTGTCTTCTCTTCACCCCATCTCGTGAGCCGCACGCGTCTCCACATAGTAGTAAGATCGTACAGTGGTTTGATAGACGCGTCACCCAAATGGACTCTTTACCAGTCCGATTACAACTGGCAAACCTTCGACCAATTGCCTATAGGGTTTTTCTGAAGAAACATGGTCTAAATATCAAGACCGATGCCCTTGCAATCCTCACCGATGCAGTATCGATCAAGTTTGGTGCCAATTGGAAGGGGAGAGAAACATTAGATTTCCTTGAAGAAATCGCTAAGATATGGAAATTGGAAGATCGAGGAATATTCCTTGATGCCGATGGAATTACTCAAGTTTTGAAAGCAATGGAAGGTACTGCCGTACAAACCCGGCAACTGGAATCACCCATCGCCGATTCCGAGGCCATTCCTGATTGGAAAGACTATTTCCGAGTAATCAACCCTCCTGATCAACCTAATTATGAATATGACCGGGCGAGAAAGCAATTCTTTATTAATAATCATCATCAGCGTCATGGGGAAGCTGCCATCCACATGTTCACCAACCGATACCAGATCATCGCTGATAGATTATCAAGAAATGAAATGTTTCAAAAGAAGTCATTCTCAAGCATGCTGTCATTTAGGGAAGAAACTGGAGGCCATGAAATTACTTTGGTTAAGAATATGCTTGGCCGAGATGGCCAGACTTTCTTCGTGTTTGGTCTCTTGACCAAGAATGCTAATGGTGATTGGATCTTGGAAGATTCTAGTGACTCCATCGAGCTTAATATCGAGCAAACATACAAGAATACCCTGACGTTTTATGGCCCGGGGATGTTTGTCATCGCTGAAGGGATTTATAGTGCCAGTGGTGGTCATAACAATAGCAATCCTGATTATATGGGAGGGTGTTTTTATGTATCAAATATTGCTCTGCCCGCCGCTGAAAGACGGGATGTAGCATTGGATAACTATGGTCATGTTGACTTTATTGGCATTAATCAAGAAAAGGACAATAATCAACAAGTGACCAGAGTGCCCAGGGAATTGATTAAAAGGTTGGTATCGGTGGAGAAACTGTTAAAGGGTCATAAACTACTTTTTCTTGGGTCTGAATGTCATTTGGATAACCCCCAGGTAATTCTCGCTCTTCGCAAGTTCTTTACCAAATTAGAAGGAGAATTAACCGAATCATATGAATTGGGTGAAATCAATGATGATATCTCCGATCGTCGGGCTCCTCTAGCCATTGTGATGACGGGGTCATTTGTCAGTGAACCAGTGGTACCATTGACGGTAGCCCTGGGGGGCATTTCTGCATCAGAACAATACAAACAGGGATTTGATAAATTGGCGAAAATATTGGAACCACTTCCTAATTTGTGCAAATGCAAATTAGTGTTGGTGCCTGGGAAAAATGACCCATGGCTACTGACATTTTCCAAAGGGTCACTGGCCATCAGCATTATGCCACAAAAAGGGGTTGCCATGCCATTTTTACTGAGGTTATTGCGGTTATTCCGTAATCAGTTAATCGTGGGCTGGAATCCGGTGAGAATTAGTTATCTTTCGCAAGAGATCGTCGTCGTACGAGATGACTATATGAACCAATTTAAACGAAATGACATCATTTTTGCCAACGACTTGGAACGAATTCGTCAAGAAGCGGAACAAGACGACAAGATCCCTCAAGACCAAGAGGAACGGATCATGGTTATGGCGAAGCAGCAAGGAACTTATGTTTCTCGAACCACAGAACAATGCAGACGCCTCGTGAAAACGATTCTAGATCAAGGGAATTTACTACCATTTTTACCCACTGAACGTCTAGTCAATGCTCAGTTTAACCACGTTCTAAGAATTGAACCATTACCGACGTTGTTAGTACTTCAAGATGGTTCATTCGACCAATTTGAATTACTCTATATGGGATGTCGGGTAGTAAACGTCGGCAAATTATTACCTAATCCTCATAAGCTTCGATATGGCATCTACTATCCTAGTGTGCGCAAATTTATCCCAAATGAGCAATACATTTAATTAGGTTTTATCGGAAGCATCGTCAGGTCTTATTTCCAACGTAAATTGGAGCTATTTTTGGGATAGTAACACGATGTATCCACTTGGAATGACATAGCCCAACCATCAAGTTAAGATCGCATTCTGGTGTGTTTCAACCATGCAGATGTCGTTGATCGGGATACTTTGCATTACAATTGTTCAACTGTGGCGGAGGGTTTTGGGGAGGGTCAAATTTTTTTTTTTAAATTTAATCAGGAGATCAATTATTGTGTCGTGACCATATCAACTTGCACACATGGTCATTACCGAGACATTAGTTGCTTAATACTCCCCGAATAAGCGAATAATAATGGTGAGACCCCTGCATACACTGTGAGTCTAACTTTTTAGCACATTGCCGATGAGTGAGGTGCGTTAAGCATGCATTTTGAAAGATGATCCAGCGCATGGCAAGTTGAGGCGACTGGGTCGAGTATCGTAACGGAATGGATAAACAATGGAGGGGATTTTATAATTATTTATTGTTGATGAAACATGGTGGGGGACTTTATTTTAATTACAATAGCGTCATCATGCTTAATAAATAATCGTCAATGTATCCTTCAAGAATTTTAGTCGAACGACGACGGTATGAACGGTATTAGATTGATCGAAAGGTCTATTTCACTATTTTTTTATCTTTTTTTCTGTAACGTCGATCAGTTGTTAATTTTTCCGAAGCTCTTACCGACATTAATCTTTTTCCGTCACGAGCCCGTGGTGGGTGCGACACCACCATCTAACGCTTTAATAGTAGTGAGCAGGGTGATAGTAACTGAGTTGACTGCCGTTTGACTAGCCATGGATTTTTATAAAGATAAACATGTTGAATTCGTGAAGAATCAGGATAAGAATCGAGGCTATGAATATTACCTAAGTGAACATCTTCGAATGAATGGTCTTTATTGGGGGGTGATGTCGTTAGCCACCATGGATTGCTTAAATCAATTGGAACAAGATGACGTTGAAAAGTACATTCTTAGTTGTTGGGATGATGTCAATGGCGGGTTTGGAGCATTCCCTCGTCATGATGGTCATATTTTAAGTACTCTTAGTGGGTTACAAGTACTTAAGATTTATGATAATGATTTAAATCAGCTTAGTGATGATCACAAGTCCAAATTGATTAAATTCATCAAGGGTCTTCAATTGGCAGATGGACTGTTTCAAGGGGATAAGTATGGTGAAGTCGATACCCGATTTATTTATACTTCGCTCATGGCATTGGCTCTTCTTGATGCCCTAACCCCTACCATCGTTGATCCTGCGGTGGAATTCATTATGAAGTGTCAAAATTTCGATGGAGGGTTTGGATTAGTCCCTGGGAGTGAAAGTCATGCTGCTCAAGTATTAGTATGTGTGGCTGCTCTTGCCGTTGTTGAACGAATCGATTTGGTGGTCAATGATACCAAATTAATAGCATGGCTCTCGGAAAGACAAAATGAAACCGGGGGGTTTAATGGTCGTCCCGAGAAGCTTGAAGATGTATGTTATTCATGGTGGGTTCTTTCACTGTTGGCAATCCTTGGCAAGAAGCATTGGGTTGACCTTGACAAACTAGAACAATTCATTTTAAGTTGCCAAGATAATATTATTGGTGGGTTTAGTGATCGTCCCGATAATCAAACTGATATTTATCATACCTGTTTTGGCATCAATGGTCTCTCATTAATTGACCATACTCGATACCAATTCCGGGAAGTTGATCCAATATACTGCATGCCGAAGACCGTAACCTCTAAATTCAAGAAATGGGCATAACCTAATACATAATCGATATCCAAATACACCGTTGTCATCACCCATTACTACACATTGTTACATTTATCAATCAATCGTAGCCTCCATCCATGTCTGGTTTCACCCTTGAATTTGAGTACGCAAGATGAAACTTAGAAGATGAAACAACTAGCAATTGAAGTTTTACCTAAATTATAAACCAAACTATTATTGTACTATTTTAGTCACCGTCGTCTCTATTTTTATCGCGCTGGCAAGATGAGAAATCACACAATTACACGGTGACGCCAGCGCTAATAAAGTTAGATGGGCAACGCCATCCAACAAATGACCCACTCAGCCTCATCGGGTAATATCCGCGCTAAACATGGGCGGCTTTTGTCACAATTTAGGTTCATGATATATTTCTGGGGCCGGGAACATGCTCATGTGGCGTTTGATGCAGGTACCATTGACCTTGAATCGCCTCATAAAATTATCAGCAAAACTGCAACGATTCACCTCATCAATATTATCCTTCACACGGTTGTCGTCCATTTACAGTAAAAAGCCTTCTTATGGTTCGCAGCAATTTAGCCAATGCCTATAAATGAACAATAGGTTAAGGTGACGATGATTTAATGCATTAATATGTAGTGGTCGTTATGATGATTTGAATTTAAATGACTAAATCAAACATTAAAAAGTAACGACGACGACCTCCAATTATTGCTGTTGACAACCATCCGTATTTTATAGCTATAGTCTCATCATCATCGGTTTAACAGTAGGGTGGTCAATGCAAGGAGTTGCCATGGGCGGATACCACCTTTCTATCCTCAAAAACAAATGGGACGATGCCACCCAAATAGGAGAAAATCGTCATCAAGACACGCAAAAACTAGGTTGAACTCCACTTTGCCTCTTGCTGGTTCGGGTTGAAATATTAATAATTATTTGCTGAGATGGTGGGGGGTGAAGGAGAAAGGTAGATAACAACAACCAACAACAAATCGCCAACTCCCCTCAACAATCCTTGGTAACTTCACTTAGATAAAATCGAATGTTCCTTTGACGTAAATGCTGCGACCTAGTTAATCTTAGTCAAATTAGACCCTTCTATGCAAGTGAATTTCTCGTTGATGTCAGGGACGAAACGTCTACCATGGGATGAAAAAGGGATATTTAATTAAATTGGAATATATTGAATCATAAGAGGTGCATAACTAGTTCAATAAAAAGGTAATCAGCTGGTTCCCAGGCTTCTTTCCGTCGGAATCATTCCGTAATTGAGCCGGGGTAGTAGCAGTACCGGAGTTACCATTGACCAATCTTCTCCAACGGAATTGACAAGCGTTAGGAGTGCGACCTTGGAAAAAGGTCGAAATTTCTCTCCACCCTAACTTTTGTACTTCCTTAAGTTCTCTTAAAAGTTTATCTTCCTTAGGGGACCAAGTAGTCAGCTGTTTCAGCTTGCGGCGAGGGTGAAGCATCCCTGCCGAGTATCCATAGTAGTAAGGGACGGCAGCGGCGGCAGCAGCGCCAGGAGGGGCCCGGTAAGGAGGAGTTCCGGGACCAGCCATCATGGGGCCAACCATTTGTTGGTGTTGAGGAGGGTAGTACACATACTGGTTGGGCATAAAAGGCGATACTTGAGGTCCACCAACGGCATAGGGAGGCACCATCATTGGAGGTACCGAAGGAGGAGGAGCGATATGAGGCAAGCCCGCTTGCATCAGGGGAGTTTGAGGTGGGGCCTGGGCTTGTTGAGGAGGCGTCGCCATTGAAGGGAGAACCGGGGTGGCTCCTGCTGAAACCATGTTTGATCCAGCAATGGGAGCAGGAGCTACAAGCACAGGAGGGGGGGAAACCAATGCCGAAGGACAGGGCAATTTATCCAATGGAGTGGTGGTTTGACTCATTAATGATAACATGATATTTGGGCAATGGCAACGGGGAATTGAAAATTTGAATCGTTAATTTGGATAAATGTATGTTTGCAAATATAATAAGCAATCAAATGCCAAAGTAGTTTTTAGTTGGGGTTGTTAAGCGAGCGTCAAGGGTGGGTGAGGAGTTTGAATCGAGGGGAGGGTGCTTCCTTATATAGCCTTTGACTTTGGGGAGACGCCTCTTTATTTTCGCCAAAAAAAAATATTTTATAACCCCTGGTGCAGCCATCTCCCAAATCAGTCGTGTCGACCACGATAGCCGGCAGAACAAAAAATATAAATCCTCTGTGCATATTGAGGCGGTAAAGGACAATTTGGGTTATTTTCTCATTACCAAAAGGATTACACCAGGTGGATGACCTGTTACTGTTACAGCGTCGCCCTAATTGTTCGGGTGACTTGCTGGCGTCAACGTAAATCATTGGTGTCGGTAAGTGCCTTTTGCTCGAATAAGTCTTCGCCGGCCCTTACATCGCTTAGCTAACCGAAGCTATTGTTTAGACCATCATAATTACCCCTGAATGAATGAAGGGTCTTTAACCAAATATTAATAGGTTTCAGTTAAAAGAAAATCGGTGTCGCGCCTAAAATAAATCGGGGTTCAGTTCCATGTTTAATCGCCTAGATAGGGGGAAGAGATAACTGTAGACGAAATGGGGCGATAAAGATGAATTACGTTAAATCACCATTACTTGATTCGATGCATGAAAAAATGTTCCTTTAACTATACCATTTCAATTGCCACTGGAGCCAAACTTATCCGCCCATTCCCGGTATTCTTTTAACAGTTCTTTCAGCACCGATGGTTTGATATATTGAAGAGATTGACGAAAGTCATCGATGTTAATCGGCCTAATTTGTTCGGTGGGCGTCATCAATAGCTTATCCCCCAACAGCCTCAATGGCCCCATGGCCGAATCCTTCGCTAATGCAGTGATATCCGACCCAGAAAATCCTTCCGTCAATTTTTCTAATTCATCGAAATCACTGTCCGATAGAGTATGATTTTGATAAGCCAACAACTTTTTAATTTGCAGGATTCTTGTGTCAGGTTCAGGTAAAGGAATGTATTGCCGGCGGACAAATCGACGCCGGGCGGCTTCATCAATCAGCCACGGCATATTAGTAGCACCTAAAATAAGAACCCGGCTAACGTCACCTTCACTGGAATCACGTCCAGCAGCAGCGGCTGATAACTCTGACCACTGCACTAAGAATTCGTTCTTAATCCGCCGACTAGCCTCGTTTTCACCATCACCCCGCAGGGATAATAACGAATCGATTTCATCGATGAACACAATCGAAGGCGCCAATTTTTTCGCTAATAAAAAGAGCGCCCGAACCAACTTTTCCGATTCCCCTAAATATTTCGAGGTAAGCGACGATGGATTAATGGAAAAAAATGTCAGCTTCAGTTCAGTGGCCACTGCTCTCGCTAACATGGTCTTCCCCGTCCCAGGAGGCCCGAAAAGAAGCATGCCTCGAGTGGGTTCTCGCAACCCTCTGAAGAGATCGGGACGTAAGAATGGATAGACCACCGCTTCCTTTAACAGATTCTTGGCCAGTTCAAGCCCGACGATATCATCCCAGTAAACTTCATCCCCATGAACAACGATATCATTCAAGATTTGTTTACCTGCGGTTTCATCGATGCCTCGAATCAGGGCCAATAATTTAGCTTGAGATTCCGGAGTAGAGTAATCATCATATTCATCGAGTAAATCATCCATCGTTGGCAGCATTGGTTCCATTTGAGCGGTGATTTTAGTTGGGGGAGTGAGAGGGGCCTTGGCTGCTGATGCTGCTGCTGCCGGCTTTTTCATAGCAGGTTTCGACCCATTAGTAGTTGGCTTAAGGTAGTTATATTGGATATTCGATTTCTTCACCTTCACTGGCGCCGCTGCCAGTTTTGGATTGGCTTTTGCCGGTACAGCGTGTCCCTGGGGATGCAGAATGGGACGTTTGGTGGTTGGCTTTGCTGTAGACCCCGTAGCCGCTGCTAATGCCATTTTATGACGTTGTTGCGTAGTCTTTTGCATTATCCGTTGGACATTAAGAGGTTTTGGTTGTTTGTAGACATAAGTTCGAACTGGGGGGGACAGAGATGCTGGTGGAGGCAGGGGCAGCAGCACGTCTGTCGTCAGCTTAAATGGTTTTAACTGGTCAAATTTGGTTGCCAATTGGGGTTCATCATCCAAATCAATGAGCGACACACTTTCCACCGACTCCCGTTCCACCAATTCATTTTGATCAAAGTCGGCGAATGGATCATCCGATTGTTTTGGTCGCAGCCAAATCGCTTGAGCTGCCACCGATGCTTGTGCCAGCTTTGGTTTTTGCGGAGCTGAACTCGATGATGAATGCAGTGACAGGGACATTTGAGACGATCCCCGTAACAGACGCATGAGAGGTTTGCGTGGAGGAACTACCAGGGTCTGTCGTTGTTGACTGGTACCATTGGTTCCATTTGATTGATTGGTTCCATTAGAACTATTGCCCCCATGAGGAGGGGGAGGGGGAGGACCCAGGTCCGATCCCACCAGTTGTCGACGTTTAGATTCATCGACTAGAAGTTGGACCCGAATGAGATGCTTGACATTCTCGTCACGTATTTGCTTGAGTTGATTTAATATTTGCTCTTCTTCTGGGCCCAACTTCATCCGGTCAAACAACTCGAGTTTATAAAGCACCAGGGTATGAAGCAGCTTCCACCCCTTCAACGCGGTGATGACATCTCCATTTTCTTCAGCAGTGAGATTCTGAATCAGATAATTACACACGTCGGTATACGTCAGCTGAAGCTCTTCCACTAATGGAAGGGCAGGGGGTCGCTTGCGAAACATGAGGGTTAATTGATTATGGTAGTGCGACTTGTTGATCTGGAAGATACGGCGAGGGGTCCTCCAGCCACTACTACGAGATAATAGAGATAGATTACCACGAAAGCTATATCGGTCAATTACCAAATGAATCCATCCATTTGATTTAGGCGGTTACCACCAAATACCGGTGGTTCCCATCATAATTGAGCCGCAAATCCTCGACATTTAACCATTGACGACGTTTGTGTACGGCTGAGCATTACAGCAACCTGTAACTTTGTTACCACTGGCGAAAATGCATTAGGACAACAGACGGGCGGGGGCGTAGGGGGTGAATTAAACAGAATGGATGATTATCAATGGTGATAAAATCTACGTTTGTTTACAAGAGAAAGGGATGTGGTGACATAACGGGACACTAAGAGGTTTCCAACCCTCAGAATATACTTGATAGCCACATTGATCTGACCGGGGTTTATCAACAGTAACCGCCACATCCCTATAGTCTTTACAGGAACCCGAACTTTCTAAATTAATAGACAAGCCCAGGTAATCGTCAGGGTCAAAGGGTTAGCTCATGGGAGCCAGCAGAACCGCCAAATTACCGGAGTAACTTTCGATAAAGAAATTTTTTCTGATGGCGATTGGCCTTTTTTATTGCGTTCGCACCGAGTCCGGGTAACTTTTACTGGTGAGGGTTTTATATCTTCACTAGCTGAGACGGTTAGTACTAGTATCATTTGATCAATTGATATAGTGGATGGGGGAATGGTATGGAACCCACTTAAGAGTAGATTGATGAAATCAATCGATGGTGACATATTATCATCAAAATAATAATAATAATATTATTTATCTCCTATCGTTTAGCATCCTATTTAAGGGAGCATTGGTTACCCTAATCGGAATGTAGGGAGACACACTACAGAGGTGAAACTAACAATAGTATTAAATCTTTTGTACGTGTTGACGTCGCGGCAACCCATCCGATGGCTATCAACGGATAATAATGTAACCTTTTTAGCATCCCCTTACAATGACGATGCCATGGGTCCGGGGTGATCATATGGTTACAATGAGGGAGTGATGAAGGTGGAGTATCCATTGGGTTACGATAAGTGATGTCGGGTTAAATCATTGCGGATTATCTCCTCAGGTAAAAGATAATCCGTAGCCACATTCAATCTGTGAACAAGGCTAAGCCCAGAGAAAAAAGTGACCATTGACCACAGTGAATTTTTCCGCTTTGAGACCACTTGCTGATCGCTGAGACAACAATGAGGTTAGAGGATTCAGCTTCAGGTACACCAACCTAATTTTGTTTTATGGTCAATTGTTTATATTCAATAATTTATGCCAAGGCGCAGCTTAGCAAACGAAGGAAAAAATATCGAAAAAATGGTGGTGGATTTCCCCTTACTTGAAAACGGTGTCAATTAACACGAATACGACGATACCATTAGCTTTAGTCGATGTTGGTGCCCCTGAAAATATCCTTCCCCTTACTTGATGAATAACGCCCATCGTTGTTATTCAGGAACGACGGTGCCTAATGTCACCCGCAGCCAGTATCCTCATGTAAAACCTTAAGTAGGGTTAGTTTCATCTGTAACCTAAATTGGCCATTATCATGATAATTATAACCCATCGGTGATGTTGTAGGCAGTAACCCACTCCTTCGGCGCTCAAGCCGAGATCTCCTCCATCTCGTCATTACTAACCTCGTCAATGACAAGGTTGATGCCCTCAGTTCCATTGGCGTCAAGGTTATCTACCAATTGGTCATGAAATTATTCTTCACAAAACTTTAATCGGCAAATTTAAGAATTAGATCGAAGAAAACGGTATACTTTACCCGAGATCACTTTTTATCGGTTAACTGAAGAAGGAACCGGAGGGGAGAGATGTTGTTTCAGTGTGTCGATATACGAAACTTCAATTGAAGAAAAGTTAAACGGTTGTAGACAAATGATAAACAATAACAATCGGGGCACTATCCCTAATTATTGTATATTGGGGGAGGGGAGGATAAAAGTCACGTGGTCGGTAGCCACCGGCACGGTTTTTTGAAACGTCCGGATCCCTCACCCCTTATCTAATGGCGGAATTATCAACAATTCTTCAACAAATCGCCGGGGTGGCCCTCCTGGGATTAAGTCATGTGTTCAGATTATTAGTACTGGTGATTATTTGGCTCTCTCATGATTATCCTGGCGCTCTTAACGCCATCACCGCGGTGGTGGGGGGTTACTTGTTATTTAAGATGGGGAAAAAAGCCATCAATATCTGGTTACTGTTCTTCGTGGCAGCATTCAAATTCTTTGTCTTGAACATTACCCTTATAGCAGGGTTAATTCTTTGGATTAGAGGCCCCGATACCTTAATTAATCATGATATCCCTTTGGTTCAACTGTTTGTCACCACCGCTAACCCTAGTAACCTTGCTGCTATGGCTAAGGGTGCTCTGTTATTAGCCAATGCCGTACCTAAAGGCCACCAGAAGGAAACAGAAGAAAATATCGTCGATTATTATGACGTGGTTAGTGATAAACTCGATCTGCCGGAACAAATCCTGTTTGAAGAAGTACAAGGGTTTGTCAACCAAGGATTTAATTATCTTGAAGGTGCTGGGATCAACTGGAATCAAGTGGGGCAAAACTTTTTGGATTATGTCGTCAAACAAGCTGAAGAAGGCGCCAATGGCCATAACCCCAATTAATTACTGAATTTTTAATGGAAATAATATATATGGAATATCCTAATTGGGATAACTTGGAAATGATAATTTTTTTTTCCGTAAATCTGCCACCGACGTTCGATCACATGAAATTGAAAGATTACGAAGGTCGTTGGCCAAGGTACCCCTGGCATTACTTTACTAGCGTATCCATCAGCCTTACTACAGTGCATCGTCAACGCTCGCCAGCGTTATGATTATGATCGCGTGAATTAAATTTAAACATACGTAATGTAACTAACCGCCGCCAGCTCCCAATATTTTTCCGCGAGTAATAATATTCCGGGTGGAAGTGAAAAAATACGGCGTTGCTTCTGCACCTAGTGTTACCCTGCGCCGAACCCATTGGGATAACCGCCATGAATAGTAAAGATCTTGGTTTTGTGGCCAAAAACAATAAATAATCACGCAGATATGTTTTGACTTTCTTGACATTGTTTACGCCCTGAATATAATCAAGTCCCTGAATTGGCGAATGCAGGACCAATTTAAGCTGGCTTTGGTTATTCCCACCGTGGTTGTAACATCAGGTCTGCTACCGCCTTTGGACCAGTGAGTGAAAAGAAAGAAAAAACCTTCTTGGGGCATAACCGATGCCGTCATCATCATTTTAACCCAATTCATTCGGAAGGAACATTCCTGATCCTTTTTTCATATAGACTTTACATGATGGGCAATTAATCGAGAATGTACGTTAATAAAGGCGATAACAAGAAGGTAATGGTCCCCTTTCCACTTAGTGTAACTCCTTCGTAGATACTATGGTTGGTGGAAACTGTTAGTAGAGGTTATATTCTGTTTCAAAACAGGGTTGGTTTCAGGTTTCACGCGCCTTCCCACATATTGAAGAGCAATGATGGTGAATGAGGTGGGCTTAATATATCGTCGAAGAGCCGAGAATAAGTAAATCTTTATTATAACCTTGACCTTGATGAGGTTTCATCATCATGTTGGTTGTCATGGCTTTCCTGTCACTATTTTATTACCACCTTCACCATGATGCCTTAAAAACAGTCCACAAAATGAATGAAGAAATTCCTAAAAAAACTTGAACCCACAAAATCTAATACTTTGATAAAAGTTACCATGTTGCAAATAAATTTTTATTTACCCATTCATGGAAGTTTTAATTCTTGGTTTTGAGACTTTTGTACAACTTACAGACTTGGAAATAATCATTAATGATTGGAGACGATTGTATCCAGGGGATACAGTATGATTTGGGTAGGTAATGACCCATATAAAAAGCTCCACCCTTTTGTCGACTTTTTAAACCTGTTTGGTTTCCAGGTTTCATATGATTAAATGCTGGTTATTATGAAGATTTGCTACTTTTGAATCTTTTGGTGATAAAATATAAAATTTCAGGTGAAAGAATTATCAAAAAGAAGAACAAGGATGGACAAATTAATTGAAAAATTAATTTATATTATTACCAGTTTTTTTTTCATCCTGAAATCATTGTATTTCAAATGATATGCAAGTTCATGTCAGATTGATCTTGCTAGTCTGTCTAAAATCTAAGAGAACTTCAGAGATATTTCAAACCTGGGTTGGTAATAAATGACTTAATGTCATATTTGAGGGGTACAACTTGTTGTTTTGCAATAATCGAAGATAATCCTCGGTTTTTACCATTTTTTAAGGCTAGTAACCAATTTTTATTTTGTTGAGGTAAATGTGGTCGATGTCATTGTCAAACAATTACACAATTTGGTATAATTTTTTATTGACTTTTTATTCAAGTCAAAAAAAAATTTATTTATTGTTTAATTATCTTTATTTGTTGTTTTCAGAGGATTAATGCCAGGTTTCCATTATACACCAGAAGGAAGTACAATAAAAATAAAAAGAGGAACCCCGAAATAATACTGGTTGAAGCATGAATGTTGTACCTAATATCAAATAAAACATTTGGATATTTTATTTATGATGCTAACTTTTTTTATTGTTTGCAAAAGTGAATTGATTTTTTTGAAATCCAATGAGAATTTTAATTATTGATTTGAATAACCATGTTTGTTATTAAAACAACTGTTCGATTGTCATTCAACAACACTGTTGTTACTGTGTTGTTATTGTGTTGTTATTGTGTTGTTAATGGCGTGTTAATGTTGCAATATATTAATTTCCCCATTTTACATTACCACTTTGATCTTAATGGAATAGCCTTCATATCAAGCTTCAAAGTCTTTAAAGAACAGGCGTCGTCATCACCAACGCTCAACAACTTTCCAAGTGCTTCAGTGAACCAGTTCTTATATTTACCTGATTAGAAAATTGACATACAGACCTTTATATTTTACTACTTTACTACTTTTATTAAAACCCCCCTTTTCCTTTCGAAACAAACTCCCAAATTTTACCTCACGGTACAAAACTACAAAACCTAAACTTTGCTTAAAACCCCCGTTTAATCATCAATATTATTATCCCTGTTCAACAACAAACCCCTATTTGACTAGTTTATTGACCAAATGACCAATCCTAACAAGAAAAACCCTTCGAAACAAGTTTCTACTAAAGAGGAACACTTGGAGTCGAATGTTCCTGATCACGTTACCGATCAAACCGTTGAACAAGCCGTCCCCCGGCCCTGGACCGTTAACCCAACATTACCTACAATCCCTTTCATAGTAGGAGGACATAACTTCGCATAAGCACCTTCAAAAGCCTGGTCATTCTTCTGTTGACATGATAATTCCTTGTCTAGAGGTTCAATATCAGGTCCACATGGCTGATGATCTCCATAAAACATCATCTTCATAAATCTATGAATAACATCATATATTACTCGACATTTTGGAATGAGTGATTGTGGCAAGTCTAGGGTTAATTATTGGGTTAAGTAAGTATTCTGAGAAGATTGCGCCCGAGCTTAAAGGTAATTATTGTGTCATGATTCATACGGGGGCTTATATAATTTGGAGAAAATTGAAATTCGTCGAAGCTGTCGAGAGAATGGAAGCCTATGAGTAACTTTTGTATGTGGATATTGGCAGTATCTTTTACTTTCAACTTAAAACTGATGCTTCAAACATAAGAACATACGAGCCACCTATTGAAATAGCTCTACTGTAATAGCTACTGCAATAGCTCTAAATTGAAATTCCTCGAAGCTGTCGAAAGAATGGAAGCCTATGAGTGGCGGCGACAAGATTATATTTGCCGTTGAGGATACCTCAGAATTACCTTTAATCACACTTGGGACGGTGAGTCCCCAGGAAACTAAGTCGCCCTTTGCTTGGACATTTTCTCCATAACCAAGAACATACCAATATAGATATCAACCATACAACATAATCTCGAAAAGGCAATACAATTGGTATTTTATATTTTTATATATTGTTGGTGATTTGTATTCAGGAAGTGTAGTATTGTTTGAATACAAATATTTACCCTTAGGCTTGCAATCTATGGGAATCCCACACATATACCATTTCATCCCACCCCGTGGTTGCAACCCACCCTGGTTGGCCCCATAAACTATAATCACAACCAATGACAAATTCACGATGCTTATTCATCACCCCAATACAGTTATTGCCAAATTTATTCCCTTGTTCACTCCCATCCCTCCAAACTCTGGCCGTCATATCATATGATGCCAGCACTAATTCTTGTCCGTCATGAGGAGACCATTGACATTTTCTCACGGCAAATTGATGGCCAATCATTTCGTTCAATGGCGTAGGACCTCTTATATTTGCCAGTCCAGCGCCTACCATTCGTAAATCCCAAATTCTTACCGCTTTATCGGTACCCCCACTACAAATGACCATTGGCCGGTACTTATTCCAATCACAGGAAAGAGCTTCCATCCCCATATGAGCAGTAAATCCTAATTGAAGTGGTTGAGGACTCCGGATGTCCCAAACTTGAACTTTCAGCAGACCATTACATGACATGAGAACTTGAGGTTCATGTGGAGAAAAGATGGCATTGTAAACACACAGACCTGAGTTGGCGGTATTTTGATGTTGTTGTTGATGACTCATGGGTACCAGCAGATTCCCAGGAACGGTTGAAGACGATAATGGCAGTGCCGATTGCATGGTAACAATCAGCTGGGGTCTTTCTGGAGACCATACTTTGATCAGACCATCCCATGACGACAGACAAAACATTGATTTATCTCTCATATTCCAATTAACGCTGAAAACTTCTCTCGTATGTTCAGCGAAATTCATCACCGGGAATTGGGGGACGGTGGTATCAAACAACTTGATCAGACCATCACCAGAGGCAGCCACCAATTGATTTTCATGAACTTCACTCCAGGAAACATCAAAAAGACCATCTTGGGTTTCCCACAGTATTGGGGATTGGATCGTCCCCAGGGGATCGATCTGAAGTACAAAGAGTCGACCATTACCGACAAGCCCGTAATTGGCGGCGGTGGCCACAGCTAATTTATTGTCAAAGTACGGCAGGTACTGAACACCATAGCCATTGTATCCCTGTGTTCGATATGCTAGCATTGTAGTGTAAGTAGTCGGTCTTGTAATTGAGGTAATGTGGGGTTGACACTACTTCTCATATGCACGTGACTAGGAAAGGGACCAAGGTGCAGCACGTGATATTGCACGTGATTACAAGTTCTTTTTGTTTTTTCGTAAATACTCCTTCTAATTAGATTTAACTTTCTTCACGGTAACCAAATTTTGTTGGTGGCCACCAATGGTACCAATGGTAATCCCTAACCAAGCAGGGAACCAACCAAGAATTACAACGTACCAAGTCCAACATTGGATTTCATCCCAGGCGGTGAGTAACCCTCTTACAAGCACACTTGCCCCGTCACCAGTAGCATATCCAGTAACGCCAATTGCAACCAATGGGTTTGAGATAAAGAGACAAAAGGCTAATCTTAATCTCAGTTTCAACAGGGGTTCTGATTGAGTCAAAATGGGGGCAATAAAGATCAAAGGTAACGCCGCCAATCCGACAAACATGGCGAGGGCGAAATGGACGATCAAAAGGGCGGTGATCAACATGGAAATGTAAAACAACAGCAAACCAATGAGTGAAAATCGAGTAGGATTACTGATTTTAATCACCTTGGACCCAGCGCCCAGCAACGTCAACGCCAGCGTTGCCACTGCCCCAGCTACCCCGACCACTAAAATGATCAGGGCAACCGAATCATCAGTTACTGATGCCGCTAATTGGGGTAATACCACGGATAACCCATAAGCAACCCCCTCAATGGCAGTAAACGCAGTCAAGGTGGTGGTGATATGGCTCATGTATTCATCAAACAGCACTCTCGACCCCAAAATGGCTGCCAACAGAGCAAGGGCAAAGGCAACTGCCAAAAATACCGCTGCAGGTAAATAAGTACCAATCAGAATGAAATTCCGTGGCAGCATCAAAAAGTAAAAGAAGAATGATTGGTGGAATTTTTCCAACAAGTTATTAACCGAACGTAATGTCGAATCAACCACTCTACCAAACTGGGTGATATCATGATCACCTTGATCACCAATTGCTCTAATGGTGAATGCTTGAATCAGCCAACCTGAAAATGCTTCACACCCTTTTGAAGTCCGAGGAGTTAACCCGGCCCCTGCCAAGTTAGCCAACCCTCGTAACATTGTTCTTGCCCGAGTCCAATAGGTATTCTTTGTTAATTCGACGTTTGGGGTATTTTGAATACATTGATGAATGCCTTCATGGTAACCAATGGTATTGGCAGTATTTAATAAATCCAAATTAGGAAGTTGACCATTAAGACCTTCATAATACATGGTATAATAATCAAATTGATCACTAGCACTAGGATATTCCATAACAATGGCGGCATCAATCGCCCCCGCAGTTAACGGCAACAGGGTATGGTAGGCTTCAACCCATTGACGTAAAGGTACTCTTGAAGATTCAGGAAAGACAATGACAATATTTCTTGACCAGATAGACATTCTTGAAAAGTATCTCATCAAGGTCACGGCAATAGCAGCAGCACCAAGATTATACTCGCCATCACTAGTATACCAAGGTACTGTTAATACCACCGCTTCAGTGTTATCCCCACGAGGAGCATGCATCACCCCATATAAGGTATCATTGGCCACGGTATTACTATGGTAACCAGTAACAATGCCAATATCCTCCAACCATTGCTTCATGGTGGCTTGTCTTAAGTTATAATCGACATTTTCCAATTTGATAAGTTCGTCTCGATAACCCCGAACATAATTCCATTCAGACTCTCGAAAATACAGGGTAACTTGAGATGGCATCAACGCATTCTCCAGGATATAGGTGTTTCGATATTGGCCATCCATGGGGAGTACAGCCATCCACACCACCAGAGCCAATGCCACAAGCAACAGAATGACGGGAAGATACCTTATGGCCTTAGGTATCATCTGATGCTTGTGGATAAGTCTAATCACTGTCTCTGCAAGAGCCATCTTGGGATAGTGATTGGTGGTTAGTGAAAAGTACACGCGCGTGGATGAAGCGCGGAGACGACCTCATAGGCTTGAGATGCTGCCTACATTCAAACAAGTGATTCGAAAGCTACGACGTCTCCCCGTGGATACCACGACATTAAACCGGTTAATTCAAAAGGTAAAACATCAAACGCAATCAGCTCGTACCCCTCTAGACCTCCCCGTGATCTATCGTCGATGGGGTCAGTTATATCGCCAATTGGTGATTGACGAAGACTGGTCCCACTTTCCCAAATTATTGGATATCGCTTGGAAACATCCTCTTCATCAACCATGGGTGGATCCCTTTTTAAAGTCGAGTTCAGTTCAATTGAAACCATTTTGGCCACAAGTCCATCTCATCGAACAATTCGCTAATAACGAAGCAAAGGACAAATATAACAAGGCATTAACATTACAATCAGCTAAAGATACTTCTTGGCTTCGTGAGGGACCTGGAGAACTGCCATTTACTTTGATTAGACACTATGGGGACCCAAATCATCATCTTAAATCAATGGTTGATGAAGTCCACAAACTATGCACGTTTGTTCAAACTAATCAAACGAGACTTGAAAGCAAACGAAAGATCATCTTCGATGTCATATACCCTAGTGATCAATATGGCATGCCAATTAATGTCAATCATCGAAATAACATGGTCAAATCCAAAGTCAATTTAGCAAAATCAGTGGTTCGAGATTACGTACCCATTGATAAGCAAAAGCTCGATTTTTTGATCAAAGTTGCCATATCAAAGGATAACGATGAATCATTACAAATCAATGACAATTTCTTCAAGTTCATGAAAAGGAAGCGACATTGGGAAACCGATCATCTCCTGCCCAAGATCCGCAAACAACGAATCAAATGGCAGATTCCAAAGGAATATAATATTAGAAAATGGTATCGAGGGTATGTTAGCAAACAATTCTATTATGGAGAAGATACCAATGGAATAATGAGATATTTGATGAGTCCAATGTCGAATTTCTTTGCCAACGAAAAGACGTTGGATGAATTTATTAACAAGTAAAGAATGCATTATATAGATATATACAGGGGAGATTATCTTTAGATAACCAGGGCACACTTGGTACACAAGTGGTCTTCATGAGTAGAAGTGAACTTCCAACATCTAGGACACTTATGATTGGGGGATAAAAGGATATCCATTTCTGGGGTAGACATCAACACTTGTTCATCACCAACAGGTTGATTTAAAACCACTTCTGATACCAAAAAGTAATCATCTAAATATTGACGATGGTCATTGATCACCGGGCTCGTGGTTTTCAAGTTAAGTTTGACTTCCAATTTATTTTTGAATTTGCCCTCCAATCTTGCCGTTTCCATCGTCTTGTAAACTTGATCTCTGATCTTCCAGATTTCCGAAAATTGGTCTTCGATTTCTTGGTTAAAGAAATGATCGGGAACTTGATAGAAACTCCATGGTTTGTGGAATGGGGTTGGAGCATCATCACCAAATAAGTCCTTATACAGTTGCCATACTTCTTGGGCTAAGATTGGTTGTAACGGAGCCAAAATACTCAAGTATACTTTGATTGTTTGTTTGAGTACCGTTTGAATCCCTCTTCGTCTAATCAGATCAACTTTATCAGTATAAAGACAATCCTTCAGGATATCAAAATATAACGCCGATAATTCCGAATTCATATTGGTGTTGATGCTATTGATAACTTTTTGATAGCTATGAGTTTCAAAATTGGCCATGGCATTCTTTTGAAGGTTAGCAAGTTTGTTTAAGGTATATTTGTCCAAGGGAGAAAGTTCCAGGTATTGTACCTCTCCAGCAAAGTCCTTTAAATTACCAAGGAGATATTTAAATGTCACCCGTAACTTTTTGACATTTTCAAACACTCTGGTAAGGATTTCTCCTCCAACGGCAACATCCAGAGTATAATTCAGTGATGCCACCCAAAGACGTAACCCATCAGTTCCCAATGCTGGTAAAAATGGTTTACCACCACCTTCAATGGCATGCTTTGGAGAAATGATGTTACCCTTTGATTTAGACATCTTTTGACCTTTACCATCCAAAGTAAACCCATGAGTGATGATCTTAGCAAAAGGAGCCACCGGTTTAAAGTTAGAACCATCGGTACCCGAACTAACAATCTTATTAAGTAATGAAGACTGGAACCATCCCCGATGTTGATCACTACCTTCAAGGTATACATCAGCAATTGGGTGATCAAGAGCAAATTGAGTTTCAATGGGAGGTTGTAAAAGAGTCGTCCATGATGTCCCCAGATCAAACCAAACGTCCATGGTATCTTTACCCTTAGAATACTTGGTACCATCCATTCCTTGGGGTAACCATCTCAGAATATCGGTTTCAGTTTCAAACCAAGCGTCAGTACCAAATTCATCCATCTTTGAGATAATATGATCCACCACCGCCAAATCATCGATGGCTTCATCACTAACTTTATCATAAATGATGGGAAGAGGCACCCCCCATGTCCGTTGTCGGGAAATACACCATTCATTCCGATTCTGGATAAACAGTTGTAACCGATTCTTCCCCAGTTGAGGGATGAAATCAACTGAATCTAATGATTGTGAGGCCACTTGTTTGATTCGTTCAACATTGACAAACCATTGAGGGGTGGCCCGTTGAATCACGGGAGTCTTTGATCTCCAATCATAAGGATAAGAATGGATGAACTTTTTATTGATATGATAAATCATATCTTCATCATTCATCAATTCAATCACTTTGGAAATAGCCGCCAGCGTCGTCACCTTATCATTGGCAAGAGATTGATACCCTAAAGGAATATTCTGTTTGATATACCGACCTTCCTCATTAACTGCCAGAGTAATAGGTAAGTTATGGGCTTTACCAATTAAGTAATCATCCCCCCCATGAGCTGGGGCAGTATGAACAAGACCTGACCCGGCGGTAGTGGTGACATGATCACCATGAATCACAGGATGATTGATGGAATTCTTACTACCAGGGTTGATATACTTATGACCAATAAGTGATTCACCTTTGATAGATATTTCAGGGATTATTTGGTATTCTCCTTGACTCAAATCAGCCACTTGTTGAGCGAGATCTTTGGCGACAACAAGATAATCATTACCATTACCAATCAAGCCATAATCAACGTCTTTATGGATACAAATGGCTTGATTTGCAGGGATTGTCCAAGGAGTGGATGTCCAAATGAGGAAATTGATCTTTTGAGAATTGATACCAATTTGGTCACCCAAATCAGATACCACGGGGAATTTGACAAAAATGGCGACACTCTTGTGTTTTTCATTATATTCCAATTCCGCTTCGGCGAGAGCAGTGGTGGTTTCACACCCCCACCATACTGGTTTCAATTGTCGGCTAAACAACTTGTTTTCCAAGAGTTTTTTGAACACTTTTAATTGGTTAATTTCGTAATCATGAGTCATGGTTACATAAGGGTGTTCAAAGTCGGTCATCACCGCAAACTCCCGGAATTGACTTCTTTGTTTATCGATCATTTCTTGGGCCAATTCTCGGCACGTTTGTCTAATCTCGGTTGCCAGGAGGTCTCTAGGGTCCCTTTTGGCGGCGATGTGACGTTCCAATGCCTTCATTTCAATGGGTAACCCATGACAATCCCAACCTGGTTGGTATTGTACTTGTTTTTCATGGCGAAGCAATTGCCAACGGTTAATGATATCCTTAAGGATCTTATTAAGAGCGTGACCCAAATGAAGATCACCATTAGCATATGGAGGTCCATCATGGAGGATGAATTTCTCCGATTGGTCCCTCGTTTGCCGTTGCCATTTATATAAATCATCGGAGGTGGTATTGATGAGGTCTGTTCTTGTGTCTCCGGTGGGGATCTTGGGTCCAAACTTGGTCGAGGGTAAATGAAGGGTAGCTGAGTATGATACCTTGTTACGAAGTTGTCTTGTAGCATGATACCCCCGTCGGGATACCAATTTCGTTGCTGACAACATCGATCTTGATAGGAATGGAGATGTGAAAAATTAAGCTCATTCACGTTAGTGCGTGGGTTCGAATCCGAGTGACTTGCGAATTTCCCCCATCGACATGAAATATTAATATACCACCACCACACAAATAGTCTACGACAAACAGGTTTTGTCTAAATACAAGATCATATTCAACATAACTACGTAATAAATAGTGAATAAATAAACCGCCTATTGCTTAGAGACAATGTTCTTCACCAATTCCATGTACTTTTCAGTGGAGAAGGACTTGGGTCTTTCAATGGGCATACCAACACCTCTGTCGATAATCAATTGGGGCAAGACACCGAAAGCTCTGGAAACACCGAACAAGACAGTGTAGAAAGATTCTTCGGTCAAACCGTAGTATTGCAACAAGACCCCAGAGTGAGAGTCCACATTGGGCCAGGGGTTCTTGGTCTTACCGTGCTTGGTCAACACACCAGGGGCAACTTCGTAAATGTTGGAAACCAACTTGAACAATTCGTAGTCGGGCATGTGCTTAAGAGCGAATTCTCTTTGGGCAGTGTATCTGGGGTCAGTCTTTCTCAAGACGGCGTGACCGTAACCAGGAACAACTCTACCGGCGTTAAGAGTTTCCCACAAGTACTTTTCAATGTTTTCCTTGGAGTAGTCACCCTTCAATTCATCTCTCATCTTGAACAACCATTCCAAGACTTCTTGGTTGGCTCTACCGTGCAAGGGACCAGCCAAACCGTTCAAACCGGCGGCCAAGGACAAGAAAGGAGAAGACAAGGCGGAACCGACCAAGTGGGTGGTGTGGGCGGAAACGTTACCACCTTCGTGGTCAGAGTGGATGGTCAAGTACAATCTCATCAATTCAACGAATTCTTGGTTGTTACCGAAACCCAAAAGAGAGGCCAAGTTGGCACCGTAATCCTTCTTGGGGTCGATTTGAGCGGGCAACTTACCGTCGTGGAAAACGTTTCTGTAGATTCTGGCGGCAATGTAAGGCAACTTAGCCAACAAGTCGATGGAATCTTCGTAAGTGTACTTCCAGTATTCGGACTTGTGGACACCCTTGGCGTAAGCCTTAGCGAATTCGGATTCGGATTCTAAAGCGTTAACGGCAATGGAGAATTGAGCCATGGGGTGCAAGTTGGTGGGGCACCGGTCGATCAATTCTTCAACGTGCTTGGGCAAAGCAGATCTGGCGGCCAATTCTTCAGAGAAGGCCTTGGTTTGAGCGGCAGTGGGGACTTCACCGGTCAACAACAACCAGAACAAAGCTTCGGGCAAAGGTTCTTCACCACCGGGGGCCTTAGGCAATTCCTTTTGGATGTCGGGGATGGTTCTACCTCTGAATCTAATCCCTTCAATGGGGTCCAACACGGAACCTTCCCAAACAAGACCCTTGATACCTCTCATACCACCGTAGGATTGTTCGAGCAAGACTTCGCCAATGACGGTCTTACCATATTCCTTCTTGAATTGCTTGATTTGTTCAGCTTGTTCGGGCAACAATTCCGACAATCTTTGCTTCAAGGTGGGTTCAGCAGTAGCGTAGGTTCTAGTACCGTTCAAGGCGGTTCTAGCCAAGTTGGAGGCTCTAACGGTTCTCAAGGCAGACATGGTTAGTAGAGGAAGAAAACGAAAACTCGTTGGTACTTGAGGTCTTTTTATGTATTTTGAACCTGTGCAGGACTTGCGCACCAACCAATGAAAAACGACGTAGCTCAAGAAATGGAGCGGTCAAAGGTCACACCGATGAATAATAAGAGATCACATCGAGTTGTGTAAGGGATCCCCGGTCAGCCAATGAGGGGATAAAGTTAATGGTGGGGTTAATGGTATTGATTACCGTGTTACAAATGCGCCAATTGTTGTATAGGCGCTGTCGGGACGACTTCGGTAATCGGCCACTTTTATCTAAGAAATATTATTGGGTGGTTCGCGGAGTTGATTTGCATCATTATGTAATTCTGCATTGAGGGTTTACCAGTGAAAAAACATACCAAGCGGGATTTGTCAACAATTGAAGCAAGTCTAAGGGGTTTAATGTCAACAATTATAAATGTTTTGATCTTCTATTACTTTTAATATTGCCATTACCACTGTATATTATTGTTTACCACGTGATTGCCCTCACAATATTTTTTTTGCTTTTTGTTGAGTCCAATGCTCAAAACTATGGTGATTTGTGGGGGAATAACGTATCTGGCCAAGAATGCCGGAGCCATCTCGGACTTCACCGCACCAACAATTAAGACAAGGTTAACCACAAACCTTCAATCTATATGAAGGTCACGTCCATTACCTTTTGTTTTAATCACTTCAGGGTCATTTATATCCATATTCCCTTGATTAAAATGGGGTAGCATCTGGTGTCGTCGGAGTAATGGAAGTGAAAAAATCACGTGCATGGGAACTATCAAAAATTCCAACGGCTTTTGAAGTCACTGTCATTTTTTTTTTTTGGTTTTAAAGAAAATGCTAAGTTAAAATCGATGATATTTCCATCATATCTTTTTAAAAAAATAAAAGAAAATTGTCTTCGTCAATTAATTTCAAACTTTTTCGTTGTCATGATTGTTTTTTTTTTCCGGTGTAATTAGCGCAGGTTCCTCGGAAGTGAAGGATTGATCATAGCCATGTGGACCGAGAAAAAACCCACGGAAAGAATGGATGGTTGAGAGCTACCCAATAGAGGTAGCAAATGATAAAGAAATTATTGGCAAAGGATAATAACTGGTTTGGCTGGCATAACCACTGTACGAGGCGGGTACCCAATTTTTTGTTGATACGTTTCATTGTGACCTGGCAATTGTTGTAAGCCACACTCCACCCTCATGTAACCTCGTGCACAAGACTGGTTGCAACGGAGGTATACCCCCGTCAAAGTCCAACGGAACTCGGAGTCGGAGTAGGAGGGGCATGTGCATACATATCAGTGGGGAAGTACCTTCCTTGGCAAGGACCTCATAAAAATAAGAAACAATGGCTATCATCGATCCCCCCCTCCCAGCGCTACCCTGACGACCTTGGAAATTATAATGGGTCGATTATTACTGCCATATCCCTATCATCCTCTAAATTAACTTTTAATCATGTCATGGATACGATGGAAGAATCAGGTGACTTTTTCCCGTGTGGGGTAGAATTCTTGGAATTTTATCTTATTGAACATCGTAATGCGATTTTGTGGGGGTAATAAGTACCTTTTACGAGTGACGATGGTCCCCCGGGGTGGTTAGTATCCATGTTGAAATGTTGACATCACTACACGACGGTATTGATTGATCGATTGGGGTATTTACATGAATTGCTTTTTAAATGGTACAAACCCAGTTTATGATTTCACCCCTTGCTTATGTTATTATTAATGACGTCGCTTAAACCTCTTTTAAGCCTAAACACCCTTAATGGCCATCCTCCCCTCCCCCTCCTCAACCTTGTCCTCCCCACCGCGATACAGTATCTACGCACTCTCACCACTAACTCATCGCGTACTCGCATACTCATCGCACTAGACTATCAATGCTTTGGAGAATCTTAGGTAACATCTACTTGGGTGATATCGAATCAATCCAATCAAAACAAGACCTAGATCAAGTATCCCATGTCCTCTCGATCTTAAATGGTAACCTTCCTCAACTCCCTGAAGACAAGACTCATCTCCAAATCGAAGTTGAAGATGATGAAACGGAAAACCTCCTTGTCCACCTCCCAAAAGCAATGCAATTCATCGATGATGCTCTTTTCCCCCTGGGGGATAAACTGAATCCGAAAAAGCATCAAGGTCTGATTTTGATTCACTGTGCTCAAGCGGTCCTGAGATCAGTATCAGTGATCATCGCTTATCTCATGTATAATTATAAATTATCCTATACCAATGGTCTTTATGCCGTTAAGAGGAAAAAGGATGACGTCGAACCTAACCAAGGCTTTGCCACTCAAGTACAATTATTCGCCGATATGGATTTCGTCGTCGATGTCGACTCACAAATTTACCTTGAATACTTGATTCAATTATCATTAGCTCGGGACCCTAGTGGTGAAGAGTTACGTCAATTAAAATTGTACAAACCTCGTCAAGCCAAATATGAAACCCAATTCCTTTTACGGTGTAAACGGTGTCGTCATCCATTGGCAACCAATGAAGATGTCGAACCTCATGAAAAACCCGGGGTCGATCTGAAACAAGCTCAATTCATCAAAACCGCTGGTTGGAAACGATGGGTAGTACTGACGGAACAAGCATCCAATGAATGTTCTCATTGGTTCCTTCCTGAACCTTTAGATTGGATGAAACTGGAATTAGATAACCAGGACCTCGAGGGCAAGTTCTATTGTAGTAAATGTGAGGCCAAAGTTGGTGGCTATTCCTGGCAAGGACTGAGGTGTCTGTGTGGTAGATGGATGATTCCTGCCATCCATCTAAGTAGTGCCAAGGTCGACGAAATGAGTCAACTTGACCTCGGGGGCATTCGTGTCCAACATGAAAGTAACAAATAACCATCTATAGATTAATCCATATCCATCAGTACTTCAGGATCATCGGCTAATACCCTCAGAGGTTGTCTTGATGGGCCTCTGCTCAGAGTTAATGGTTGGGGCATCACCACTAATTCTAAACTATGATCAGGTTGATATTCCACTTCATTAGCCATAAACCCATCATCATCATCGTCATCAACATTACCCACATTGATTTGTTCATCATCAGAAAGAAACGCCAGATCATCAATCACCCCATCATCAATTTCTAATACATCGGCATCTAAATCATGATCGGATGGTTGAAATTGGAGCAGTACCGGATCAGGAGTATTTTCCGTCGATGCTCTCGTGGGTTCAATCGTCAGATTGCTGGTAGATTTCGACTGGTGCTCGGCTTCAATTTCATCAAGAGTTCGACCAATACCAATGGGACGAAGATGATTACATCCCATCATTCTAATTTGATCGAATTCCTCCATCTTTCGCTGGACAAGGGGGGCAACCCCAGGAAACTTCCGACGTTTGTTGGTTGCCGTATCTATGGTATATTGAAGCTCTTGTAATGACCCTCCAGGACAATCAGGAGTGAATGACAGGAGAGGCGGGGCATAGAATTCATGACATGGTTCGGAAGGGGTTGAATTATATGCCAAAAACGTTTTGGGAAAGTACATATATTGTCAACGAGGTAAAGGAGGTGGGATGCTTTTTCCTTCCTATGCCGTGTGCTGCCACTCTATCGCGGATGGGCGCGTGAACCTCGATATACTCTGATGATATCTGAGTAATATAATATATAAAATAATAGGTGTTATAATTCATTATTATTATTTGGATGGTTTTATTACTTATGTTTATTCTCAATTGGTTTCTCTCATCGACAATGAACGGTATGAAAAGTTGAGACCAAAAGACCACCACCGTTATACCACTGTTGATGGGGTGTAATAACAAACGTTTTGTGTTTATGTTTGGATTTACCTTTTTAGTATTCAGCCTTTGATTTGGTGAAATGCCTGGGCCAATGGAAAACTCAGTAATAGTAATCGAGAACAACAGACTCAAGTGGTTGGCTTATCGGATTAAATTCATGGGTTACCTTCCAACCCAAGAATAACCCCCATGGATAAACCAGTTATATGGTAGTATTAGGGAAAGTTCGATAGTACTCCAAAGAAATTATCAATAACCCAAGAGAGGTAAGTGGAATGCCATATGGGTCTCCTTTACTCCAGGAACAACTAACCTATATATATCTCCTTACTTATTAAACAAGGCTCCAGTTGAAATGAAGATATTAAAACTGTAAGTGTCTGCCAATAATCTTCTCCTCTTGGAATTACCATTAACAGCTTAAACCAAAGTGTAAGATAACCAGAGGAATATTACATCCTAATTGGACAGAAGATATACTCTAACCATTTACATCATCACCACTTATTTTAGTTCTAAACCACAGCCATTCTTAATAATTAAAGTGCATAATATAATAGTCACTAAAATCACACCAATATAAATCATTATGTTCTTGAGTGTGGATAATATTCGATGTTGGTTTTCGATTATTCTAAGGTATTCACCTTTACTATCGCTAACGTGATCGTTGTTAAATTTAGTTCCATCGGTTTGGGGTATAACTTCATCTGGTTCATTCCAAGTTTTTGCTTTGCGGTGAGGTAACTGTTCATTTTGGTCACTTTCATCGTTAAACGATAACTTGGAGTCATCATTGGACTTTGCTTGCTCTTTTCCATTGTTGTAAGACATGTTTAATTTCATCACGGTGATTAATTCCTTAATGATCTTAACTGTTAATCTTTTAAATTTGATTTGTTCAATTCAGATATCATGAGGTTTTCAAGTCTTGTGATCCTGTCTGCCTCACCATGTTGGGAAAACGACCGGAAACGGTTTGATAACCGGTTTGATCGGGGACATTCGACTCCATGTGTTCCTCTTTAGTAGAAACTTGCTTGAAGAGTTTTTCTTGTTAGGGTTGGTCATTTGGGGAATAAATTGACCTTACAGGGGTCTGTTGTTAATTGGTGATAGATAAAACAACTGGAGTTTTCTTAAGTTTGTAGTTTTATAATGTGAGGTAAAGTTTGGGGGATTGGGGGTATTGAATAAAAGTAATAAACTTTAATGTGGTTGTCACTTCCTTCATAACAACCAGTTTACTAAATTGGTAACAAATGTCATCCCGCCAACTTTTTTAAATTATTGAAGCTTGATGACATTGGTACCCCATGGTAATGTTTGTGATTTCCGGTTCTGATTTTTGACCATTTCCGGTTTTGGGAGTGCACAAATGTGACCATTTGGGGTATTTTCTCTCCCACAGTGCAGCCGCATATACCTAATTAGGCATTTGGCTATTCAAGATGATCAGCGCGACAAGTGTCAGGTTTTACGAGATGTCAAACGGAGATTCCATGTCATGTCAACTAAAGCCGCATAAACAGAAGAGGTACAAAATCAAAAGGTAGTGGCATACGATTTTGGGGTACTATCATAATGGTTGGGTGATATTTCCCTTTTGTTTTTTGCCCTCAGCCCTAGTGTTTGCTATTGTTCTTTAATTGCATTACCTAATTATCTATTATATTATTATTAAGTCATTATTCGTAAATGGTCGACCACCGTCAAGTTTAAACGTTTTCTTCGAGAAATTCCTCTTGTTGACGTTTCTCCTCCTCTTCCTTTTTCCGTTTTTTAAGCACTGACATTTGGATAACAAAGAAAATGGCACCAATGACGACCCCAAGGCCAGCAAGACCCATCCCCATGTAATAAGCATTTCTGATCCCATGCTTTGTTGTTTCGATATCCCCTTCAGGCATCCCCTTTGTCTTATAATATTCAACGGTACCAGCAATCCCCAAACCAATGGAGATGGAATAATTGACCACCGTCAGTACTAACGACCCAGCAACCCCTTGCTTATCTCTTGGGAATGCCGTACTAAGGATAATAACCCCCGCTGGGAACGACATGTCCATACCAAAGGGTTGGAGGATATTAGCGACGAATTTTTGCCCCCAGAAGATCTGACCCCAATGACGAGTCCCAGCGACAGTAATCCCCGCAAAGAAAGCAATCATCAGTAACATCATGATGAATGACAGGGGCAATTTTCTAAGGGCAAAGGTGGTAAACGTGGCGGCGCATAACCCAGCAATCGAACAAGGAATAAACTCGACGGCCTGAATGATTAACTTGGTGTGATCCACCACTGATGCCACTCTGAATTGATAATAAAGCCATACCCCAAAACATGACCATCCGCAACCAATACAGGCAAGTACAAATCCTGTTTCTCCTTTGAATGCTTGTTTAGGAATGAGGGGATTCTTGGCCACCTTTAATTCGATGAAAATGAAGGCAACCATGAGTAAGAACCCAACGATAACCAAGACGTAAACATATACAACGTCCCAGCCAACGTTAGGACCTTGATTCCATGCAAAGTTGAACAAAATAAGTCCCAGCACCCCGGTGAGACACCCTAACCAATCCATCAGCTGGTGAGGAAACTTCATCCCAACGTTTTGGGGGATGATAAAGATGGCAGCCGCCCCAAGTACAATCAGGACGATACCACACGTCCAGAACGTCCACGGCCACCATGAAAATTGGGCGAAAATGGCGGTGAATAATGCACCAAACAAACACCCCAGAGGAGCCACCGCCCCGAACAATCCGAGCCAAATATTCCGTTTCAACCCAGGAGGATGATAATTAGAAATGAGAGCTTGACTATTGGGCATGGTGATGGCAGGGCCAATCCCTTGTAATGCCCGAGCAACATCAAAGAATACTGCACTAGAGGTGAAGCCAGCAAATCCACAAAGTAACAGGAAGATCCCGAACCAAGCGTATCCAATGACATACATAATCTTATAGCCGTACATGTCGCCAAGCCTTCCCAGTACGAGAATGAATGTCCCCACTGTAAGCGAGAATGCTGCCGAAAACCACAGGACCTCCCCTGGCTTATGTTCAACCTTGAATGTCTTACCAATGGGATTCATGGCCACCATGGTTTGAGCTACCGCTGCTTGGGTCAACAATTGCGACATACACATCAATACCAAGAACGATATCTCTCTCACCAAACTGATTTCACCAGGGGCGGGTCTTGGGACGGGACACCCTGGTTCTTGGATGTCCACCTTTTCATTATCGGTTCCTTCGAGGGTGGACATGATACGATCACTGGAGGGGGGGATGTACGGCGAGGGTTTAACTTATATATAAACTGTTGATGAAGGAGATATTATGCAAAGTATATATTTTTTACTAAAGTTTTAGTATCTACCCAGTCGCGAGTTGTTCGTCCGACATCTCGGAAAGAATCGGCAACGACATTGGAATGGCCGTTTGAATCGCGGACAATTAGAAACGACTTAAACTAAGTGGGGGAGAGTAATTATTAATTCATATCTCGACATCGATTCCTATTTACCATAGAATAACATCACTAACCCAAAACCGTCGTGTCAGATGCAGGGACGTATGCACTTTATGTGTCTGTAGGGTAACTCCACGATTGGGTTTCGTCATTCGCGATGCGGCTGGAGGGAACCACAAATAAACGGCATTAATAAGGCATCACTAGGTCTGGATTTAAACTATAACTAATCCACAGTTGCAGGAAATTTCTTTTTATTATTATTATTATTATTATGTAAACACTATGGGTTACTTAATAACTAACGACAACACTAGTATCTTTATATTCAGTGGTTTCCTTTAACCATTTAAGATGAGGGATAAATACTTCTTCACACCATCCTTCCAATTTATCGTTATCTCTAATATAGGCGAGATAATGGCCCATATAATCCCATTGGTCCACCCCTTCTAAGTCATCGATATTTGATCCATGTTCATTATAGTATTTTGAACATGCCCCCATGGTGAATAATTGAAGAACGCGAAGGTCAAAATCATATTCGATTTGTTTGCCGGTTTGTTGATACATTCTTTCATGTTTGCCCGTGGTCTTTGAAATGAGTTCATGGTTGTTGAATAACCAATCAGGGTAAAATTTGGGATAAGATAAATGCATAAATAATAACTTGGCGTTATTATTTGGTTCTAACGTAGAATCATCGGGGTCATAGTGGCCAAGAGCTTTTGAGTCAAATTTGTTATCTTTGTCAGCCCGGACGTAACCCACCCATGTGAAACCTTTATTGGTTTGAAAGTAGGGTTCCCCTAATACATGAGCAGCAGCGATGAATGATTCTTTATCCCCTTCACCAGCAGACCCTTGAGTCATGATGGGGTAATAGTAATCAGGTCCAAACACATTGTAGTACAAAGCGAGTAATAGCGTCCGAACTTGACGGGTTTTATCCACCAATAATTGTCCAGTTTCCGAAGTTGGATCGGGGAGGGCCCCTTCAAAATCATGGAATCTTGACCCTGCAAATGTAAACTCTTCCAATGGTTTTAACGCTTCGCCATTCTTTTCTGCTTGCTTTTTATCAAATGCTGAATATCTCAATTTGTTTTCTTTGACTTCCACCCCAGCAATTTGATAGAATTTAGGGTTAGTGGTTCTTGCCCAAGCATCAGGCCAAAGTACAAGCCCCGTTTCCAGGAATTGTTCACTTTCAAATAAGTAATCGGGATTTCTTACGGGGAAATCATCCGAGTCCAAATATAACACACTTTCAAATCTCAGCGATAAAAGCGCCAACGTCTTGTATTGATAACCGCCGATATTAAACCGTTTTTTTAAATCATCTCCCAAGAGATCATCAAATAACACACATCTAGCATCAAATTTAGGTAACCATTCTTCACAAAATTGCGCTTCATAATCTTTTGAAGAAGGGATAAACAATTCAATGGGGTATTTGGCATTTAATGCTCGAAGTTGCCGAATCACAAGATATGAAAGCCACAGGTATTTCCCCCCACCTACTAAGACATACCCCTTGGACCCATGATAACTTTCCCATTCAGGATCGGAGGTGAGATACTTACCAAACGTGGCAATGCCATCCTTATCAATCAATCGATTAATATGTTGACTAACATAACGGGTGTGGGAATCATACATTTGTTCAAAAGTATCATCATCAATGTCCAAAACGTTTTCAAGGTATTCCTTGTCAAAGGCAAAGTCATCACTGCTAGCAAACTTTTCGTAAGCCTTTTCTTTCTTATATTTACCCTTGATCGAAGGCAGGGTAATGGCGTATTGTTCTAAGTTATCAAAGAAAAGCAGGAGTTCTCTTAACTTGGCTTTACGGTTTTCACCAACGCCGACACTGTCAGCAATCTGTTGTACCACTGGATGTTCTTTGATGGGAGTTACCAATGATGGTTTGAAATACACAACCTGACCAATGATAAGGATGATTGCAATCACAACCACGATTTTCAACCTTGTTCGGCGCCAGGATGCCATACTATTGATCGATCGTTGTAAATAAAGTTTGTGGAGGGGATGCGCGTATGTCGACCCACCCTTGGGATATGGACTTGGGATTATGGGGGAAAGTTGTAACAGGTTATAATTGAGTATTTTAAGTCTATGGTGGCAAGGATGATTGGTTTATAGTGGTAATCTTCCAGATCATCGATGGCATTGGTTCGGCGAGTCCTGAACCTAAAATTTTAGAGGACTATGGTGATTGATTAAATCATGGGGTTTCCATTGTATGTGATGATACCAGAACTGGTTTATATCATTCTAAACTCTATTTATATCGTTGATAGAAATATAAACTAACCAAGTTATGGAAACTGTTTAAATGGAGGGTATAGTCGATGTGAAGGGGAAGAGACATGGCTGTGCAGACATGGCTGTGCACAAAGAGTATCAGCATAGCCGTGGCTTTTTAGAACACAATCTATTTTTGGTATTATTCTACATACCAACTTCTTCTAAGGGAATTAAACCTACTATACTGATTTTTGACTCGTATTCTTGGGTTGGTTTTCCTTAGATTAAGGTAATAAGAAATGGGGTCTATATACACTTGAAATACGTTGTAGGGATTTAAATGAATAGAAAAGGGTAAGTGTAGGGCCACTAATTGATTATTGAAAGTTTTTCAAGTTTTTCCTAGAATTCAAAAACTTTATATTTTCACAAACTTGGGATTTCTTGGAATCACTACCTTGTAAAGTACCCATGGGGTATTTCCTCTATTCTTCATTTATTAATAATCTATCAAGGTGAAATCACTTTTTAGCATTATGTTGATTCAACTTGGTGGTATATGCTTCCTTGGCCAACTTGACCAATGAATCCAATTCACCAGAATTTTGACACATGGAATAGAATAATGAATCATGGTTGGTAATAAGAACATAAGGGTTATCATATTCAATGACCTTACCTTGGTCCATCACCAAAATCTTGTCATAATCAATAATCGTCCGTAACCGGTGGGCAATCGTCAAAATTGTCAGCAGGCCAAACTCTTCCCGGATGGTATTTTGAATCATGGCATCAGAGTGGTAATCAATAGACGAAGTAGCTTCATCAAGAAGCATCACCTTGGGGTTCTTAAGTAATGATCGAGCAAGACATACCAATTGTCGTTCACCTTGAGAAAGATTCCCCCCACCTTCGGTAATAGGATTATCTAAACGTAAGAATTTGTTTTTGTTTTCTTCTTGAGAAGGAGTCTCGGTCATTGCTGTAGACCCTTGTTGGGGTTGTTCATCACTGGCAATCAAATTGACCCGACGTAAAGCTTCAAAGATTTGGGTATCACTATATTGAACAAAAGGGTCCAAATTCGTCCGAATGGTCCCGGTGAAAAGAGTAGGATCTTGAGGAATGATGGTAATCGCTTGACGTAAATCCTTAAGCCCAATCGACAGGATATCAACTCCATCAATGTAGATCGACCCTGTTTCTGGATTAAGGAATCGGAAAAACGCAGTGATGATTGTCAGTTTCCCAGCACCAGTTCTACCGACGATCCCCACCTTATTACATGGTTCAACGGTGAAGGTAACGTTCTTAATCACTTGAGGTAAGTTTGGAGCATACCGTAACGAGACATTCTTAACTTCAATACGACCTTGTTCGGGCCACAGTGACTTGGGTTTGTTTTCGGGGATTTCATAAGGAGGTTCTTGGTCGACATCCAAGTATTCTTGTAATCTTTCCACCGAGTTCATATTCATTTCGATGTTAGCGTACATCCGGACGATCCAAAGAGCCGAGTCACTAAAAGCAATGGCATACAGCAACGAAATCCCTGCTAACCCAGCATCCATCTTTCCAATCAGTAACATGACAAAGATACCCGAAAACAACATCACTAACGACCCCACAGTGTCAACCCGAATCAGTAACCACCGGTTGGCAACCCACAAGTAGAAGAATGGACGGTTATTTTCATCAATGGCCCCCAAATTAGCTCTCATGAATCTCAGTTCAATACCATATGCCCGGATAGTAGACACCCCGACAAGAGTTTCACTAAAGTGTTGATGGATTGGCGATTTGGTAATCAGTTCATACCGCTTTAATTCTCTGGAAAGAGTCACGTAGAAGTAACCAACAAAGCAGTATGCCAACAGAATAAGAACAGCAAATAAAAGGAACCCAGGAGTAATGGCAACGATAAGTACAAGAATCAGTACACATTGGACGATACAATTGAAAGTCCCTTCAGCAAAAGGAACAAGTTCTTGATCCACCAGTTCAATATCCTTGGAGAACCGATTCATGATCCGACCAAGTGGCGTCTTATCAAAGAAGCGCAAGTTGGCCCGTAACATCGTTTGAAGCAATTCCTTAAATAATCGATTGGAAGCAGCAATCCCAGCAAAGAAGGACACGGCAACTCTCAACAGCGCCGCAAGAGCGTAAGCAAGACCCAATAACCCATACATGGCGATATAATACAAGGTACCATGGTTATTCTTCCAGTCTTGAATTTGAGCATGTGCTTGAGCAATAACAACGGCGACATATCCCAATACCCCGTAGTCACCACGAGCAGCATTTTCCGAATTCATCGACCAGATCCGTAACCACCACAGTTGGGCCATAAACAACCCTTGGGCAACAACGAATAACAATAAAATAAACCCCCAAGTCCATGGGCCACCAACATATTTAGCAAAACCCAAGTAGACGCTGGCGCCAACCACCCCTTCTGCCTTTTCTTCTTCTTCGACTAATTTACCATCCGATTTAGGTTGTTCTTCAGCAACAATGTCACTTTCAGGTTGGTCTTGCAGAGCAATCTTCTTAAGCTTTTGCTTGATAGCATCGGCCTTATCCTTTAAATCTTGTTGGTTCAATTGTTTCAAATCAACTTGAGATTGATCCCTCAGAGAGATCACCAGCAGTTTAACCAATTCATCTTCACCAAGATCACCAGATGCCAATAAAGTTTCTGGAGTACCTTGAGCCTTAACTCTACCATTATCAAGAGACACAACCCAAGCAGCTTCAGTGACAGTAAGGGCAACATTGTGAGAAACAAGAATGCAGGTACGTCCCTTCATTAAGGGACCAGTGATACAGTTTTCATAGATCCACAATGCAGTATGAGAATCAACTGCCAGCAAACAATCATCGAGTAACAATGTCTTTGAATTGGAATAAAGAGCCCGAGCAAGAGAAACCCGTTGCTTTTGACCACCAGATAAGGTAATCCCCTTTTCCCCGATTTCAGTGGCATCGCCAGCACTTAAAATTTCCAAATCTCTCTTAAGACCACAAGCTTCAATCACTTCATCATACCGCTTTTGGTTAAAAGTGGCGGCAAAAATAATATTATTCTTAATGGTATCATTAAGTAACCAAGGTAATTGTGAGCAGTAAGCGACAGTATCGGCCAATCCAGTTTGTGGATCGGGTAACACTGTTTCTCTTGGGTTAGCACCGGGCAAAAACACCAGACCATTGATCAAGTCCATTTCCCCTAAAAGAGCAAGTAAAAGTGAAGTCTTCCCTGACCCAGTAGCACCGATGATCACGTTCAATTTGCCAACCTTGAAATCAATATCCAAATCCCGTAATTTAAAATCGTTGGAAGCATTCTTCGATTCACCATTCCAGGAGAAAGTCGCTTGTTCAAACCCAATTTCCGGCGAGTTGGGACCTCTTGAGGTCAGTAATTGGTCATACTTGGACAGTTCAGGTTCATTTAAAAAGTCATCGACCCGATCCAAGGAAACCTTCAGTTGAATGACAAATGCGGTCATATCAGCCAATTGATCCAAGGGAGTTCTTAACAAGGTGAACAAAGATAATGCGGTGAAAGCAATAGGGGCAGACAATGTATTCCCATCAATGATGGTGTAACAATAGAATGAAGCCAACATCACAAGGGTAGGGGTGATGAACCAAACAATCAGACCAATACACCAAGAAATGGTCCGCAATTTAAGGTAATACAATTCTTCCTTTCTGATCTTCATCACTTGATCGGCAAAGTTTTCTTCCCAAGCGAAAAACTTGATGATCCGAACCAGTTGGAACGTTTCATTAAGCTTTTGAATCCGCTTATCGGTAACTCCCAACATCTTCTTTTGTAAGCTTGCTTGCCACGAAGCCATTTTGTATGATACGGGTAATAAGACGATGATCATGGTAGCACCAACGAGAGCCGACCACCCGATCAACCCATACAAAAGGGTGACACAAATGACAATCATAAAAATTGCCCCAATAAAGTAATGAAGGTAACCACAAATTTCCAGAACCTTGAAAGCATCCACCGCCATAAGGTTAATGATGGCCCCCAATTCAGCCGACAGAGACTTGGCTTCCTTTGCTGGCTTTGAATTACCTTCGGATAACCCTTCTTCAGCAGCAGCCAATTCTTCATTGTCTTCACTACTGGTGACTCTTCTTCTTAAGGCCTTATTATAAACCTCACCAATGATGATGGCTTTCATCCGTAAACAAACCCGACGACCAATGAATAACAGGCACCCTGAGGTCACCAGATCCAATGCTTTGATTACTGGCATCAAAATGATAAACGTCCATGCCAATTGCTTCAGGTTTGCTTCAGGATTATCGACATATTCCAAGATCTTTTTCAATAAAAGAGAAGGGACAAAGATAAGCCCAGCTTCAAGAATGGCAAAGAACCCTTGTACAGCAAGTAACCCTTTAAAAAATAAAAAGAGTTTCACGGGGAACGTCCACCGCTTCGGCATTCTTTCAAAGTGTTTAAGTACGGGGATGGAATAATCATCGCCTCTCATCGCCCAAATATCGGGTAATTTTAATGATTTCTTATGAGATAACCATACCATGGGGTCAAGCCACAGATAAGTGACGAGGGAAAAAAGTGAAGTGACGGGTTCAGGCAGTGGGGTGATGCCATTACTGGGGACAAATACTTTTGCTGGACGATCACCGATTGAAGCAGAAAAGTTGAGACAAAACAATAAGAAAGCTACCACAACATTGATAGTCCAATAACAGGTGGTTGGTTTATTCTTGGGGTGTAACCACGCCGATCTTACCAACACCAAATATAATGGCCATATCAACAAGTAACACCCTGTCAGTTGACCCCATAAACTGGGTAATCTGATTCTGATCTTTCTCATATTAATCGATCTTAATGCAACGAGAATCCACAAGTATAACCATACCGCTACTTGGACGACTTCGGTATCATGTTTAACCTTAATCTTGGGGTTGAATAATGAAAAGATATTAATAGCCACCAATGTAGTTACTAATAAGAATTCAATTGCTACCCGAAGACTTTCCCATGTCGATTTGTACACTTCCTTAACATAACCATCAGGGGTACCATCCAAATGAGTTGTGGTTAATTTGGTCATATCAAAATGAGAAAGGGTCAAAGCTTCACCTCTCAGTAAAGGTTCTGACAGTTCTGGTTGTGGAGATGATGAAATTTCGTCATCTCCTTCAAGAATGATCTTTTTATGATGATTATTATGACTAATGATATTGGTAATCACCGTCACCGCCAGCACCACCCCAATGGCAGCAACCGGGTAGGTGGCAATACGATGGAGCCAACATGACGATAGATCGTCGTAATCCCATACTGGGCACGATGATGGCGACATGGTGTATCTTGGGTGATGGTGAAAAAAGATATCAACTGCAGGTTTACACTAGAGGTGCGCGGTCTTTTTCTATGCCAATCGTTTGAAAGGCACGGAGATTAGGTAAGGGAGAGGTGGAGATGAGGAAGTAAGGTTTTTATGAGTCATAAAGAGATGTCGTGTGGGGGGAGATTGGGGTTTATTAATCGATGCCACAATTTCAGTCGAGATGTGATTTGTTTGTAAAACAGGAGGTTGCGTTGGTAACTGGATTAAGCATTGAACGTTTGCTATGAATAGATGGGAGGATTAAAGGTAAGATTATCATTAATTGGTGGATGATTCAATTTGAGTATTTATGCTTAAATTAACTATATATGATTATTATTATACTTAACAATAACCCTCACTATAGGCTATCTCCTATTAGATGCTTATCGATAATGCAGATATGTATGGTTATGTGCGATGGCGGGGGGTTAATAATGTTTAGCGAAAATGATGAAATACAAGTACATGAGGCATAACAATTTAATATTATAAATATATCGTCATCTAGTCATATCGTCAATTGGTCATATCTGTCATCTAATCATATCGTCATCTGGTCATATCTGTCATCACTCGTACTCTCAAACTCGTTGTCAACGTGGATCATAAATTATTTTTTCAAGCAGGTTTTTTTGTGTAAATTCTTTTTTAGTTTTGGCAGCGAGTTTACATCGATTGTAAATACCCCATTAACAATGACAAAAGGCCTGCCAATGCAAAAGAAATGGCTAATGAAATGGTAACTGATTTGCCTAAAATTACCAACTGTTTTTCTTGTTCAAAGTCATCCCATAATGGGTACCGTTTTTCCTTAAGATAAATGAAAATTCTTTTCCAAAGATTTTTTTTTTCTCCTTCTTTCAATTCAATCATTTCGATTTGGGATTCAACATAATGACAACAACCACATTTAGGAGGATGGGTAAGTTCTTGCCATTCCATGTCATCCATTCTAAATGATAAATGACAAGTGGGACATTTTGGACGGAAGTTTTTGATCTTGTTACCACGCCGTTGGATGATATCGATGTTTTCCTAGAATGGTTAATAATCTAGTAACAAAAAAAAAATTGGGAAAAAAGTATACTAACATCATCATTTTCAACACTTTTTTTTCGTTTAAATAATGAAAACATTATTGTTGATGGTGGTGAGATTTTTAAATTTTGATCATCATGCATCATGCATCAGCTTCTGAGGCTCGTCGTCTACAAACAGTAATAAAATTACCATGAAATAATGCATTTAATATGTTGATATATTAATTGGTTAAATTTTCCTCTACCTCTTCGGTGGTAGCGGAGGGGGGGTCATTTTCTTTTGAATCATTTTTGTTATTTTTCTTTGGGGTGGGTTTTCTTTTATTTTTTTTAGGTGATTGTTTCTTCACATTTTCTTTTTCCTTTTCTGGTTCCGATTGGGGGGGTTCATTTTCTTCCTTATCACCAGCATCAGCTTCATCATCATCGTCACCTTCGGTTTCCCGTTTCAATTTGGTATCAATGGCCACTTCAACGATAACCTTTCTCGATTCGATTATCAGGCCATTGAATTGTTCAATTGCCTTTTGTTGGGCTTCCGTCAGGGCAAACTTGATAAAGGCAATGCCCTTGTTTCTCATATGGCGATTTTGCGATTGAGAATTCATCCAAGGGTATCTTCTCATGGGGACATAGATCCATTTTGGATCGAGTTCCCGGAATACCCCGCGTAATACCCGACGATTGGTCCGATAATACAAGTTGGTAATGAAAATGGTATCTTTACTCGGTTCCCCCTTGGGAACTTTAGATTTCCCTTCGTCATCGTCTTCCCCGACATTATCACCTTCACCTTCCGGTTGTTGTTGTTGTTGTTGTTGTTGTTGGCCTTGTTTATACGCTTGTTTCTTCCGCTTCTTCTCCTCAACCAATTCGGCATATTTGGCTTTCATTTCCGCTTGACGTTGAGCTTTTTCTTCTTCCGTCAATGGTGGCCAAGCCTTCTTGATTCGAAGGGTTCTGCCATTAATCTCCAGGAGGTCAAATTTAGCAATGGCGTTATCAGCATCTTCGGAGGTGGCAAATTCAACAAAGGCAAACCCAAGAGGCCGAGTCGATGGCTCTTTACCTGGTTTATGGATGGTTTTCGTGGGGATTTCCACCGAGGTGCTAAGGGTGTTAGTCGAATTGTCGAATAGATAAGGGGTTAAATGGAACTTACACGTCGAGGGGAGCAAAATGTTGCTTCAATTTATCCTCCAGGACATTAAAAGCGACGTTACCGATATATATCCGGTTGGGAATCACTGGTTTGTCGGACATGATTAAAGTGGTGGATAAGTAGGTGATCACAAGGTTGAAATAGTGCGGAGCCGGGGCTCATACTCGGGAACAGGTGGGTGCATACATGTCGAGGGAGTGATTAGGGACTTACCTAAATAAGCAAGGTGAGGATGACATTTGATAATTAAACAAAGGGTTGAAGTTATAGTTTGGTAGAGACAATTGAAAGGGAATTGACTCGAGACAATGGTACTCGATTGCGTTGATGATTGCTGTAGATCAGAGGTACTAACCATAAACAATTTGCACGGAGATGATGGAGGACAAGTGGGGGGGGGTAACATCTACCATTTGGGTGGTATTGACAAGGTGGGGTGTTTTGGTGGTCTCGGTATTTATGTAAATATTATCGGTGGGTTTTTGTGGACACCTTCGAGGTATCCCACCTTTGTGTTTCACACGCCATTGACGAGTAGACCCCATTGATAAGTAGACGCCTTTGACGAATATTCGACATTACTTTGAAACAGTGGTCATGTCAACCAATCTATGATTTGGTGATGGTGTTGTTTCTCATTTTATTTTGGAAATATCATATACTTGTTTGAAAACTTCTAGAATTATAACAATTTTTTAAAGTCATGTTTTTTTAAATAGAAATCAACAACAATCAATGATATTTAATTATTACCACCTTTCTCAATTTATTCTCAACCAAATCGTCCCGTTTTTTATCCCATTTATATATCGTTAGCCAATGGGCCGAATCACGTGACCACACTCCAATCGTTTCGCACCAATAAAATTTCACCAAAAACCATTAACCAATTTCCACAAATGTCGTTGTTTAAGGATTTGCTCGAGTTGGTCACTCCTGTGGCCCACGCTGAAGAAGTAAGTTTGTCCCACTGAATAATATTGCCATTTAATTGGCCAACCCCCCAGTTCAATCGGGGATTTACCGTCATTTGATGATACTAACCACCTTAGGCCGAAGAAGAAGTTGAAGTTTCCGACAACGCCGCTGAAGAAGCCGCCGAAGAAGAAGACGAAGAAGACGAAGAAGAAGAAGACGAAGACGACGAATTGGTTGATCCTCAAGAAACCCTTAGAGAAGAATGTAAGAACTTGCCCGAATGCAAGCCCTTTAACCACCATTTGGAAGAATGCATTGAAAGAGTTACTAAGGCTCAAGAACAACCCGATCACCACCTTCACGCCTACCATGAAAACTGTGTCGAAGAATTCTTCCACCAACAACACTTTATCAACGAGTGTATGGCTCCTAAGTTGTTCAGCAAGTTGAAGTAAGCACACTGTATGTAGCCCTATTTAATCATGGCTGATTCAGCCCAATAAAACATGTAAGATAAACTCCCTAGCCATGGTATTGATATGTCCATAGTAGTTACTACCAACGGTATACTACCAACGATATACCGCTATCACCATCCCTGGGGTTATCAAATGATAGCATTTACACCATATCCCATTTTATAGGTCATATCTATGCCTTCATTATATCTCCCATTGATCTCTAGTTACAATTACCTAGAGATGAAGGTGGCATTGAGATTTGAACCCTTAATCCATAGATCGGAAACTAGACCTAAACTAATCGTGTTTACTGCATCGATTATCTCCTGATTGCATTGATCCCCAGGGCTACTTATTCCCCATAACACAATCACTGAATCATAGATCACACCTAATCGATGATTCCCTAGAGAGTAGGATGGGGGGAAGATGTGTTTACCAACATCTGGTGTTTATAAACAAAGGGATTACAATGCAATGAAATAATAACCTCATCCAATTAACCTTGTAATTCCTCGATTTATTGATAATCCCCTGATATATGCATTTGATATGGTAACCCCAGTATTGGATGGGAATGAAGTGCCCGCTTAATAAGCACTTATCAAATCACGCATATTTACGATGATCGCCCCATAACCCCGGTAGGTGGGTAAAAGTCACGTGCACTAGGGTTTCTACCCTCACTCGCACGTACCAGTTTTTTTTTCATGATTGCATAATCCCATCACCGTATTGACAATGGCCCCCAAAGGTAAGAAGGTCGCTCCCGCCCCCCTCGGCAAGTCTACTAAGGCCGCTGCCCCCAAGAACCCTTTGATTGAATCTACCGCCAAGAACTTTGGTATCGGTCAATCCGTTCAACCTAAGAGAAACTTGTCCAGATATGTCAAGTGGCCCGAATATGTCCGGGTTCAAAGACAAAAGAAGGTTTTGCAAATGAGAGTTAAGGTCCCCCCTGCCATTGCTCAATTCCAAAACGCTTTGGACAAGAACACCGCTGCTCAAGCTTTCAAGTTGTTCAACAAGTACCAACCCGAAACCGTTGCTGCTAAGAAGGAAAGATTGACCAAGGAAGCCGCTGCTATTGCCGAAGGTAAGACCGCCAAGGACGTCTCCGCTAAGCCCGTTGTCGTCAAGTACGGTTTGAACCACGTTGTTGCTTTGATTGAAGCCAAGAAGGCTAAGTTGGTCTTGATTGCCAACGATGTCGACCCCATTGAATTGGTCGTTTTCTTGCCCGCTTTGTGTAAGAAGATGGGTGTTCCTTACGCCATTGTCAAGGGTAAGGCTAGACTCGGGACTTTGGTCCACCAAAAGACCTCCGCCGTCGCCGCTTTGACTGAAGTCAACTCTGCTGACGAAGCTGACTTGGCCAAGTTGGTCTCCACCATCAACTCTAACTTCATTGAAAAGTACGATGAATCTAGAAGACAATGGGGTGGTGGTATCTTGGGTGCCAAGTCTCAAGCCAAGCAATTGAAGAGAGAAAAGGCCGCTGCTGCCGCTGCTGCCCCTACTCAAAAGGCTTAAGTACTCTTAAGACTGTAATATAGAATAATAAGAGGAGAAGGATAGGAACCATTACCCTGTAGATTTTTGTAAATAGTCATGGAGGGTTATCATCGTGATGACTTACGCGTCTCTCTATCTTCAGAGATGCGACGCGTCGCCAAAGGTACATAACCAGCGACCGATAAACATATCTTTTTTTCTATACACTCTAAACCACCATGGGGGTATCAGGTCTCCTTCCCGTGCTTTCATCAGCTCAAGAAGCCATTACCCTTGAAAAATATAGAGGCAAGACTTTAGCTATCGATGCCTATGGTTGGCTTCATCGATCAATCATGCTGTGTGCCCAAGAGTTATGTACCAACCAACCAACGAGACGGTACGTTAACCTGATATTAAAGAAGATTGAAATGCTTCGATACTATGGCGTTGAACCTTACTTTGTCTTTGATGGGGCGCTGTTGCCTACTAAAGCTGAAACCAACGCCGAACGACGTCGGAAACGTCAACAGGCCCAAGCTCAAGCAGATCATTATACTCAATTGGGCAATCAGAAAGCTGCTTGGAAGGAATATATGAAAGCAGCTAGTGTCACTCATCAGATGGCTAAATCGGTGATGGTTGAGCTTGATAATTTGGGGATCTCCTACGTGGTGGCTCCATATGAAGCCGATCCCCAGATGGTATACCTTGAAAAACAAGGAATTGTCGACGGTATCATCCTGGAAGATTCTGATTTATTGGTGTTTGGCTGTCATCGTCTTATCACCAAGCTCAAAGATAACGGTTCATGCATTGAAATTGACCGTAGTCGGATCGTTGAGAAGGTCCCCCAATTGGCATCATTCGACCAAAGTCAATGGAGATGTCTCGCCATGATCCTGGGATGTGATTATACCAAGGGAGTGGAAAAAGTGGGTATGGTCACGGCATTGAAATTCGTTAACAAATACCAAGAATTAAATAAAATTATCCGAGGATTACAAGCAGAGGGAAAGCCCGTTACCAATGAGTTTCTTGAAGAGATTAAATTGGCTGATTTGGCCTTTCAATTCCAAAAGGTTTACCATCCGGAAAGACGACAACTTGATACTCTTTATCCATACCCTGAACACTTTGTATTAGAGGAATTGGAGTCAATACTTGAACAGTGTTGTGGTCAATCACGGACCCATGAGCATTATCAACGAGCATGTACTGGCAAGATTGACCCCAATTCATGGGAACCATTGTTAACCCGCGAGCAAAGTATCCTATCATTAAAGTCCCATTCCATGAGTGCTAAACCTGTATCAAGTGGTAAGCTGGTGACTGATTATTTTGCAAAGGGAAATAAGGTGGTTAGTCAAATGTCATTACCTGAAGCAGCAAAGCCACCACTGCCTACCAGTCGCCGTCTCCGTCGGATCTTTGGTGAACCGAAAAAGTTGGTGGGGAAAAAGATACTCGTATCAAGTCCATTTTTTAAGGTCAAGAGTGAATCATCAATTAAGATTACTCCTCAACCTAAACCAGTTGAAGTACAGATCGAGGACACTAATACTGATGTCGACGAAGTTGAAGGGATAGACGTCGATGAGATCGAAGAAGAAGAGGTCAAACAACCAACAACTACGGAAATAAGACCCATTGCTGAACTGACAGCTGCTCCAGAACCAGTAACGGTAACCGAATCGGTGGAAATTTCCGAATCTATCACCGCAGAAGTGACCGAAGTGACCGAAGTGACCGAAGTGACTGAAATGACCGAAATGACCGAAGTGGCAGACATCGTCGACTTATGTCTCGAATATGCTCAACTCGAAGAAAAAGAACAACAACAGTTACGGTCATCTCAATTATCTTCATCACAATTACCCATGAGATTGGGAACGTTCTCCAATTCTTCTCCACTCAAACCAATGACAACCAATGTGTTAATGTCATCTCCTACTAAAGAAGTGGGAGAATCTGACTGTGAAAGCATTCCTGAGGTTCAATCTCAAATGATGTCGAGTCCTGAGAAGCGTAACCTGTTATTTGCTCTGTTAAGGTCAAGGTTTCTGTTTCAAGATGAACAACTGCCGTCCTCTAAACCCACCATCACCAACAATGTGGCCCAATTACCCACCAATGCTTATAATACTACTAAAAGAGTGCCATTGTCATCGAAACCAGTTAATACATTGACGTCTTCAACCAAATTGACGTCTACATCATGTCGATCCCAAGCGGGAAAACTACCATTGAAGAAGAGACCAGCTACAGAATTAGTGGACACAAAACCGGAACCTTCAATCAATCCATCGAACAAACCAAAGCTTGCTGACTTTGCCTTCAAACGTCCCCGGCTCACCAAGCCATAATCATTGTCATTATTGCATATATATAATCAATCCATCGAATTCAAAATCAATGGGTCATGCTACTCTTAAAATACAAGATCCAATCACCAAATTGGTATAGTCTTCTTGGGTGGTGGGGGCATTGACGGCGTCATTGAGTTTATAGACCTTTCTAACCTTTTTAAGATCCACCAGCTGCCACCAATTTTCATCAGAGATTGGTGATGGATCAACACCAAACATCGACGTCATATCAGCTATCACTGCTTCTGGTTCATCATCTTGAATCAAGGCAATGGCGATGACTTCTCCACCATCACTAGTAAGACCGAATCTTCGAAGGGCTTCACCAATGTTCTTATCGGGAGATAAGTTAATGAAGATCTCTGTGGCCAACGTCTTTGCTTTTCGAGTGCCATACTCTTCCCTTTGAATAGTTTGATGAATGGCATACTCGAGGAGCTTTGTCAGCACGATATAGGTTGGGTTGAGAAGACAGTATGAACACTGGCCCAGGTAGATAAGATTAGAAACGGTATCGAGGGTTTGTGATGAGATATTGGAGAATCTTGCGACAATAGCCTTCCATTTGGGGTATTGAGGAAACGTTAGCGTAAGTGACATGACGGTTATAATAGTGAGGTTGATTGGGTGCGATGAGTGAAAAGAGACAATGAATATAACGATGGTTGTGAAGGAGGAGAAGATGATGATGAAGATGACGATAGGGGAACTCCTGATATACTTATAGAGTTAGTCGACGATTGATAAATCATTTCCATTGGTAACTGGTGCGATACACTCAGAACATGGTACTCAACCACATTTGTACCTTCTCGTACAATCGTTTTGTACGAGGTTCGCACTACCCATACCAAATGGTACGAAATGGGGTAAGTCACAACTCGTAAGGTAAATACGGAGAATAAGTAGGTAAGAGATGAAAGGTTCATAACCAACTATTTTAAGATAACCCCAAATATCATCAATAACCAATCAAAAACTCCAATAACCTCTTGTCACTTCCAACTCTACTATTTACATCCCCCACGAAATCGGTCACCCGGGTTCGTGTCCACGCACCGATCTATACTGCACCAGCCAAGTTCCCCAATTACAGATAAATATGGCGGACAGGGATAGTCTAGACAATCCTGATGATGGTGACCATCCCATTAGCCTAAAGTTATCACCATCTGTAGCCAATCCATGGGCTCAGCTGGAAGCTGATGATATTTGGGAGAGCCATGACCCAGTGGAAGCTAAGTGGTCAAACAATGTCACCCCAGAGCCACAGAACGATTGGGATGACCTACCAGCTATACCTCAGGTGAAACATACTACTACTATTACTCCATCACCTCGGAAACCCAAATTTGAATCAACCGCCATCAGTGAATCATTGTTTAAGGATATGGTGATACCAACGAAGCTCGAAACCGATTTCAAACAAGTATACCCCGAATCACTTCTTCAAGACGAAACCAATGCCAATAAGCGATTTAATGATCTTCAACAGTATCTGGGGGTATCTCTCAAAGATGATGGCACCAACACAATTGTCAGATGGATTGGCTCTCATATTCAATCGTGTCAAAAGACGGTGGTTGAATCATGGATTGGGTCACGTATCGATGGAGCTAAAACCAAAACCACAAAAGCCAATCAATTATTTAGTTGGGCGTCTCTGGATGAATATGCCGAACGGATAAAAAGGGAATACCAAATTAGAAAAGGTCATCTTCTGATTCAACATGAACCTGAACAAGAAATAGCCGATGTTAAGCTGGTGGGGAATCTTAAGGTAAATGCTGAAAAGAGTCGAGAAACAGCCGATAGACTCAACCAAATCATCGAACGGGAATCGAACAAGTTTGTCCGAGCCCGGATTCAAAAGAAACGGGCACAATTGACGGAAGAAATGGCCCAACAGATCACCGAACGTAAACGTCGGGATCATGAGTCGTACTTGATGCGACTAAAACAAAAGGAAGAAGAGTACGAGAAGGATGGCGTCACCACCGAGAAACTGTCATCGAATTCTGCAGCTGCCTTTTTCAACCAACTTAACTTTTGGGGTGGGACATCTTCGAAAAAGAAGGATGAAGATGATGGAATTAATGAAGGTGGTGAAACATTATTTGATGCATTTGAAGTCGATGAAATTGAACCTAATACTGGAGACGCCGAAGTGACATCGTCAACAAAATCTGGGTTGACGTTTTCCAAGTTTTTTGGCGCTAAATCTGGGTCATCCCAATTGGAGGTCGAAAACGACAATATATTGCATCATGAAGAAGAGGATGATGATAGTGATGATGATTTTGATGACTTTACGAAGCCACCATCATCATCCCTTCCAAATTCAACTACTGCGTCTATAATCTCTAGACCTCAATCATCAACTGGCTCTGGACCGGGGTCAGCTGCGGCGTCAATAATGGGATCGGCTGCTTCTTCTATTATGGCGTCAGCGTCAACCCCGGCAGCTATATCAGCTCCATCGACAAATATTGTTTCCCAAACTATAAACATTCCTCGAGGCAATTCAGCGCTGCCATCAATTTCCATGACTCTGCCTCCATTACTGTTGGTTCTGCCATCTGTGATTAATCATGCCATTGCGTCTCCTCTGACGACTTCAAGACCGCTGATGGCTTCAGTGCCTTCACAATCACTGATTATAACTCCTCGGCATCAACCACAATCATCGGTTAGTCTGGCACCGTTGGGTCACCATAAAGTCCATTCTCCAATCAGTCTGATTCCATTGGTGCCCCATAAGCCACTGTCTTCAATCAGTCTGGCGCCAACAATGTCTCATACCCCCCTGTCTTCTATAACCCTGGCACCTATGGCACCTATGGCCCCTCACAAGTCACTGTCATCAATTGGTCTGATTCCACCATTATCAAATCATATCCAATCACCACCATTGGTCCCAAGAAAACACACACTGCCATTCTCCCATTCCTCGACACCTCTTCAACCGCAAAGCAGGGGATCGCTGCGTCCTCCATCTATGATAACCAATAATAAGAATTGGGATGATTTCGGCGAATTTGAATCGATTTCAAAGCCGTCGACTTCCACTAACCATCAATTTATTCCCTTACCAGTATCGACGCTGAAGAAGCAGAACATGGCTGATTTGTTGGATGTGTTTAATACTGCACAAAAGAACAAACAGCAGAATAAGGATGAGACCACTACTATTGATAATCTCCTTGATTTATAATTTAATATCACATTCTTTGCATGATCACGTGCTTTACGTGCTTTCCAACCTATCGACCCCAGAATCGAACTTGTGACATGTGTCAGATAGTGAAGATGAAAGGAGTTTCCACCTTAAAGTGACGACACCACACCACCTTTAAAACCATTGAAAATATCTCATTATATCAATGACCGAGTTTGCCATTATTATGGCGGGCCCTACTACTATCTCTCACGCACTAACTACTGCAGCCGCACCGTAATCACATTATCACCTATCCGTGTATAACACTGTATTTACCTCACCATGAACCTCAATCTCAACACGGTTGCTGGGAACTACTTTAACAAGATCTTTGTTAATGATGACAAGGGAAAGGTACTACTTGTGGATAAGTATACCACTCCCATCATCTCGATGTGTTATACCCAAACTCAGTTGCTTCAACATGATGTGATCCTCGTTGAACAGATTGAGAACCAATCGCAATTAAATACCATGAAAAATCTTAATTGCGTGGTATATATTCGTCCCAATAATGACCTGATATCTTTATTGACCCAAGAACTTGCCAATCCTCATTATGGCTCCAATTACCGCGTGTTCTTTTCCAACACCGTCACCAAACCCCAATTGGAACGAATTGCTAAGGCTGATGAGTATGAAGTGGTACAACAAGTATGTGAGTTGTTTCAAGACTACCAAATGGTTAATGATAACCTATTTGTTCTCGGCAATGACAATGAATTACTGACATTGGAAGAATCGAATCAAGTGATCTCCCTCCTTGTAGGGGTTAAACAGTGTCCGGTGATTAAGTTTGATAGTAAACTGCTTGAATTACGCCGATTGGCTCTGGAAATTGTATACTCCATCAATTCCAATTCCAATAATAATTTGTTTGACGATTTAAACCAAGGACAAGACCGACCACCGATGCTTCTTTTACTCGATCGGAAACTGGACCCAATCACGCCATTATTACTGCCATGGACATATCAACTGATGATTCATGAATACATCGGTATCAATAAGAATATCGTCAAGGTTCAAGGGGAACAATTCACTTTATCACAACATCATGACAAATTCTTTGGTGAACTGATGTATTTAAATTATGGGGACTTGACGGAGAAGTTCCAAAGATATGTTGAAGATTATAAACTGCAAACCAAAGTCACCCTGATTGATAATTTAAAGACTCAACTGTTGAACGAATTGAAAAAGCTGTTGGCAAAGTTCCCCGAGTTTAAGAAGTTGCTGGGGAATATCGTGAAACATTTGGCATTGATTGGGGAATTGGATAAGCAAATATCGGCTCAAGATATGTGGGAAATTGGTGAACTTCAACAAACGATCGTGGGTAATCTTAGCACTCAACAGCAATTACGCTCCCAACTTGGAGTGACCTTGGAAAATAGCAATATCCTGACGGTTGCTAAAGTCAAGCTTTTATTATTATATCAAGCAAGATTCCATGATGATGGCGACGTTGCTCAGTTTGTTCAACGGTTACAGAACACTCAATTTTGCCCCACGCCAATCACTCAATCGCAAGGGTTATTGATTAAGAAGTTTACCAGTTTATTCCCTTCAACTACCCAACAACTGACCACTCAAGAACTGAGTGGAGGTCTTACTAATTTGTTTACCAATAAGAAGTTGACCTTTAACAGTTTCTTTGCTGCACGTGACCTGCACACCGATAACATTTACATGCAATACGTCCCCAAATTACAAAAAATCCTTGAAGAATTGATCCTGCCTCCTATTCAATCGCCACCTACTAGTGAATACCTGACGGTGATCCCAGAAAAGGTGGAAGCGAGATTCGGAAAGAACGCCGGTCAATTGGCGGGAGAGGTACAAAATATCATCATTTATATTAGAGGAGGAGTAACCTATGAAGAAGCTCGGTTAGTTCATGAACTTAACGCCCTGAACCAAGGATTAAATATTGTTATTGGCGGCAATCGGGTGCTCAATAGCAATCAATGGCTTGACAATTTATATGACATGGTTCATTTGAATCAAGCAGTTGAAACCGCCGATGTCGATCGCCAAACAGCTCTTCGGGATATCTTATAAGTAGTTAATCATCAAGGATACCTCTATGGGGCATACTTTCCGAATTTTTGTTCCCACGATAGGATTTTCTCTGTAAGCGATTCCATCAATTTGAGATTATCATTAAAGTCACAAATCACCTTGGTACTCAGATCGTCATTCAGGTCATCATTTTCTTTATAATTAAACAACTCGATCTTATTGGATCGTTCGTCTTCCAACTCCATTTGTGATCGTCCTAACCATTCGAGAATGGCTCCTATCCGCTTTCGAAGTTCATAGATGGACAGTGAATCAGAAACATATCGCGGCCGGGACAGTTGATTTAGTAGTTCAACTCGGGATATTTGTGATTGTTGTGGCAGCGATGCCTCAGGCTTATTGGCAAACGGCAGTGGTGATTTTGCTTTCTTTACCTTGGCCCGAGGTTTTCGAGGACGTTTTGTGGGTGCTTTTTCCTGATCTTCATCGACATTTGATTCTCCTGGAGTCTCTTCTTTGATTGGTTCGGTGGTTGATTGGGGTTCTTCAGTCACGGGTGCAGTCTCCTCTTGATTAGATTCAACAGGTACTCCCAGTTCTTTAGCACTTTCCCGAAGAGCTCGTTGGAGTTGTTCATCATAATCTTCAAAATGCCGCTTGCGTTTTGGTGGGGGCAGCGTCAGCTCCGTGCCCCGCTTTCGCGATCGCTGGGGTTTGGTTGGCGCCGGCGCCTCCTTGTCGTCAAACAATTTTGACCGTTCCTTATTAACTGGCTTGTATAATGTCCGAATCACCTCTCCTTCTACCAATATCAAATGATGTAAATCAGGCTTGCATAATTCACACCAAAATTTATCTGGCACATCGTCATTGGTGAAAAGACCCACACAGTACCCGTGTTGCCATACCAGACATTCATCACATTGAATAAAGAGCCCTTGGTCAATTTGCACGTCGTATTCTTTAAGAGATTCCACAACGCCATCATCGATGGCACTGGTATCTAATTCGTCAAGTTGACAAACACACCGAGTCACTTCCAGTTCCTCGTTGCCTTCATCACCTGCATCGGCGTCATAATTGTCCTTGGGGTCTTCCTCCACTGTTTCCGGTTGTCGTCTTGATCTCCGACTCATAATTGACGGCGATTGAACTAGGTGATGGTTTATCGAAGGTAATGTCAATATTTGGTGAGGTGCGGTGCGGCTCAAATCGGAGTTTTGTTTGATGCAATGATGTTCTTTCTACGTGAGGCTGCAAATGCGCTTATACTAAAGACATATACACTACCATTGCTTAGCAACAATCTCTTCGGTGATCGAGTCATCCAACCTTAATTTTTTAGGACGATAGAGCTTTAATGCCAAGGAGGAGGCAACTACCGACACACTAGATAATGCCATGGCCAATGATGCCCACACAGGATCCAATCTGGTGTTCTGGTAAGGATAGATCACTCCTGCAGCAATGGGGATACCAATAAGATTGTAAACCAATGCCCAACCAAAATTGAACATCACTCTGTTGAACACCACCCTCAGGAGGTCCAATAAGGTGTAAACAGTGGCTAATGGTTGTTGGGTATTCAACAAGATGAAATCAGCCAGAGTCACGGCTAAATCGGCTCCTGAGGAAAGGGCTATACCCACATCAGCTTGAGCCAAAGCAGGAGCATCATTAATACCATCACCAACCATTGCAACCACCGATTTAGGCTTCTTCTGAAGATGCTTGACTTGGGCTTGTTTCTGGTCAGGTAATACCCCAGCAATAACGTTAGCAATCCCCAATTCTCGGGCCAAAGCTTCTGCAGTTTGATGATTATCGCCAGTGATCATCCAACACTCTATACCTTTATTTTGAAGTTGCTCAATTAACAGACACGATTCCGGTCGGATTTGATCACGAAGACCAACCATAAGCATCAATTTAAAGCCATCACCTCGGTTACCAGCTACCAAGACGATTGATTTGGCTCCTTCCTTCCATTGGGATAATAAATTACGATCATTATCTGTAATTTCAACATCATAATCTTCCATGAGAGCTTCATTTCCAAGGATAACCAGATTGGGCCACGATTGATCAGCAACAATTTCTCCCTTGACCCCTTTACCAGCAATAGTTTCAACGATTGGCACTTTATTGGTTTCAAGGGTATGGTTTGTTTGAATAAATTCCTTGATGGTTTCAGCGATGGGGTGCTTTGACCCAAGTTCTAAATCACAAGCAAGTTGCCACCCTTGTTCATCATATACCTTATAATCGGTGACTTGAAGATGACCCGCAGTTAATGTTCCAGTTTTATCAAAGCAAACAACATTAATCTTTGCCCCTTCTTGAAAAGCACTACCGCCACCTTTGGCAAGAATACCATACTTGGCGGCTAAACCCGATCCAACAAACATCGCCGTTGGAGCAGCCAACCCAATACCACAAGGACAAGCAACAACAAACACAGCAATCAGGAATTCAAGACTCCAAACCGCCCATCCTCCAATATCAATATCCAAATACCTTTGAGGGAGCGATCCCGAATAAGCAAGAGATAACCAGATGATGAAAGTAAGAACCGCCAATAGGGTAATCACCGGCACAAAATAACTGGTGATCTTATTAGCTGTCCTTTCAACAGGAGCCTTTTTCATTTGACCATTCCTAACGGTATTAACGATTTGATCAATCAACGACAGTCCCTCAATGGAGATAATCTTAGCAAGAACACTGATGGAACCCGAATTGACGGTGCCAGAAAAGATTTGATGACCACACCCATGAGTAACCGGCACTGATTCCCCAGTGAGGGCACTCTCATCAAATTCAGTTTCTCCTTCGATGATGATACAATCAACCGGAGGCAGTTCACCAGGAGAAACTTTAATCACATCACCAGTTTCAAGATAATCAACCAGAACCAATTTTTCCGTTCCATCGGTATCAACCAATAAAGCTTCACTAACCTTTAACGTCGTCAAATTAGCAATGGAATCGGCGGTTCTTGCCTTGGAGATGCTTTCAAGAACTTGACCAATCAAGAGGAAAAAAGTAAGGAACACCACCGAATCAAAATAAGTGGTATTGAATCCCATCTCCTCCCGAGGTTGCCGGGCCAGCAAGATCAAAAGAGCTAACAGGGCAAAATAAGAAACAGTGGTCCCCAAACTCATCAACACATTCATCAGTCCAAACCGACAAAATCTTTTCGTCCAAGAATTCTTATAAAACCATAACAGCTTCATATCCTTAATCGCCCTACGATGGAAGATATCAGCACCAAAGAAGTATACCAAGGTAGATAAGATGAATAAGATCCAAGTGTTCCTCAGAACATTACCTACCCAAAGCGGGGCTTCAGTCCACATTCGAAAATGATTAGTTTTGGGTAAAAGCAGCATACCAACAATACCAAAAGTAAACGTGGGAATTGCAATAATCGTCGTTAAAATCAACCGGAGTACCAAGCTAAGCCTTTCCTTTCTTACCAACTTACTTAGGACTTCATGTATCGAAGCTGGCTTAATCAATTTGACCGTAAATGGTCCTGGATCTTCAGTGACACGAACACCATTGTCACCAGCATGTAAATATTCGATATCATAAATGAACTTACGAATCGATATTGACGGCGATGATATGTAAGTAATGGTGATTCTTCCAGAGTCCTTGGTAAACCCATCAGAGTCAATTTCAACCGAATCACCATAATATTGTCTGAAATATTGCAAAACAGTATCAGGACAACTGTTACAATACATACCATCGATTTCAAGAGTAATCGTCCGAGAAAGTTTCTTGGTATTAATGAATTCCGTGCTTTCATCCAGAACCAAGCTAAATTCAAACCCACAATCTTCAATGGATTCTTTCAACTTGTCGACGGTTTGTGGCATTGGTTCCACAATAAATTCCCCAGTTTTTGTCACCACATTGATCTCACTTTCAAGCACAAATGATAATTGTTCAACACTGGATTTGATTTGAGTAGAACAAGCAGCACAACTCATACCCCCAATGATGGCAACGATCTTACGACTTTCTTGAGTATGAACAGGTAAAACCTCCACCAATGACGCTTCAAATCCCATATCATTGATTTTATCGACAATTTGATTAACCAAAGGTTTATTGGTAATGATGGCCATTGCCCGGTTCCCAAGTAAATCAACTTCAAACTCATTACCATTAGATAATAATGGCTTTACTTGTTCAGCAATTGAAGTCGAACACACGGCACATGACATTCCAGAAATAGAAAACACCGCCCGATACTCTTCAGGAATAACGGTAGTCACCGAGTCCATATCACTAGAATCTTCATCATCATGATATTTGCTACCCAGGCAATGTTGACAATTGTTATGGTGACGTTTCTTTTGACGGTATTGAGTATACTTTTGCCAAAACCCAAGGATTGGATCCTTTTTGATTTCAGTACGAGAATCACTCACCAAGACGCCATCAATAAATAGTTTCCATGACTGGATGGAAAACCCTGCATGAGACAATTTCTTAAGTATCCCCGTCTTATAACTATCCAAGTCATCACCAATGACCACCACCTCATTTTCTTCAACATTAACTGTGGCATCGGGGATCTGAGACATCACCTGGTGGATTTTCCGTTCACAATTGCCACAATGGATATTGTCAACGGTTATTATCAATTGATCCATCATGTAATATCTTTATAGTTGTTTCTTCATCTTGGGGGGGAATTCCATGACCTTTTAACTGATATGCGTTAATAATGCTCATTGAGCTAATATTGCCCAACTGTGGAGGGGAACGTCGTGGCATTACCAATCAATCACAATGGCAACATCCTAAGTCATTATTTCAACCCCATAAACAACAATCTGAGCCATAAGGCCACCAATTAATAACCCTAACACTCTTTCAGGAAAAGTATGGAAAAAGAGGCACGTGATCAAATATTCAGTAGCGAAACATCCAATAAGCATAAAGGTAAAAGCCCGGATAAATTGAATAGGTAATTGATACTTTATTGAAGCAGTAGATCTACCACTTTCAATATCATAACTTCTAGTCAACTTGGTGGTGATTAAAATAAACGCAAGAAGGATGATGTACTGGCCTAATAAATAGCAATGACTGGAGATATCTAATCCATCAACCCAATGAAACCCTTGATTAGCACAATGGTAAGTATCATGGATTGAAGTATCTCCATCACAGTACCCGCCAGTGGCTTCATTGATTCGGTCAAACATCGGTGCCCCGAAAAGCCACCAATTAACCATGAATGACATCACGCCATTAATAATAAATGGAAGCCATAATTGAAGAGTAAGTTCTCCAAGAAGTATAAATATCATCGTACACCAAAGATACCCCCAATTAACAAACACCTTTGACATGGCATGAATCACGGGGGATTGGGCTATGGTTTGATTGTATTGATTAATAGGAGCACATACTAAGAGGGTGGTAATCAATAATCCATACACGGCGATATATTCATTGATCTCTATCGGGCCAATTCTAATCATCAGTAACCCTAGATGGTTGTTAGTTATGTGGAGGTTATGTGGAGTGCATGTAAATATAGCTGAGGGAAGATTCGAATGTGTCCCTTGGATTATATACAGGCAGATCCTATGTCTGGTTGCAAACCATTGTCATTGATGCAGGAAAATTAAGCGATGGATGGATATCGACAGATTGGCAACATGATTGGATATATACAAATTTACCAATCGATTATTACCCTATAAATAAACCTAACCTATAATAATTTCCCTCTTTATGATTACAAATAATCGGTAAATATAGCCACTCAAACTCCGGTCACGTGAGATGATGTGAACCCTAAGTAAGCGGATCAACATGTCATAGAAGCAGCAACTCCTTTCAAGATGCTCATTCGAAGTATAAGAAATCTATCACGCCTGAGTCAATTATGGAAGTCATCGGTGTCAAAAATCAATGGTAGTTCCAATCCTCAAATGCTCTTCCCTTGTCTTGATAAACTCGAGCAAAAAACCGAACAGTTACAAAAATCTGGGGAATGTTCGGTAGCTGCCAATTCCCTTGAAGCGGGTCCTGAACCACTGTATTCCAATGTATCTACTGGGTTTGATACCTACCATTCACATAAACCAATCTTTTTAGATAATGGCGGCTTCCTTCCTGAATATGACATTGCTTATGAATATTGGGGTCAATTGAATGAAGATAAATCAAATATGATCCTCATTCATACTGGGTTATCGGCATCATCTCATGCTAAATCCCAATCGAAGAATACCAAGCCAGGGTGGTGGGAGAATTTCATTGGTCCTGGGTTATTTATCGATACCAATAAATTCTTTGTTGTTTGTACTAATGTCTTAGGTGGGTGTTATGGTAGTACCGGGCCTCTGTCTAAAGATCCTGCCGATGGAGATCATTATGCCACTCGGTTCCCCATATTAACCGTTAATGACATGGTTAGAGCTCAACGGGAACTTGTTAAGGATGTATTTGGAGTTAAAAAACTTCATGCCCTGGTGGGAGCTTCAATGGGAGGCATGCAATCATTGGCTTATGGTTGGGAGTTCCCAAAGGAAGTGTCGAAGATTATCTCCATTTCTGGATGTGCTAGATCTCATCCTTATTCAATTGCTCTTCGTCATTGTCAACGACAAGTACTCATGGCTGATCCTAATTGGAATAGAGGATTTTATTATGATGGCATCCCTCCTCATATTGGGATGAAATTAGCTCGAGAAATTGCCACGGTAACCTACCGGCTGGGTCCGGAATGGGAATATCGATTCGGTAGAGGCCGTGCCGATGAACTGAGACCTCCAGCTCTTTGTCCCGACTTTTTAGTGGAAACTTATCTCGACCATGCTGGGGAAAAGTTTTCCCTTGAATATGACGCCAATTCATTACTCTACGTTTCGAAAGCCATGGACATGTTTGATTTGGGTAAGAGAAACCGGATGGCGGCGCTTGCTATGAGAGATCAAGCCGAAGAAAACTATTTAGCCAATAAGAATGTGTTCCGGGCGGTGCCAGCGGAACCTTACCAGGAAAAAGTGAGTCGGGAAACAACCACTCCTGAAGAATCATTAAATGATTTGACCGAGGGGATGGCCCGTATGGGAGATTTAGATTGCCTCGTGGTGGGTGTGGAATCGGACATTTTATTCCCGGTATGGCAACAGCGGGAGATTGCCGATGTTTTACTTAAGAACCAAAAGCTGGGGGACATTCAATATTATGAATTGGGTAATGATATCAGCAATTATGGCCATGATACATTTTTGTTGAGTTTAGACCATTTTGGTCCTCACGTACGTGATTTCTTGGGTTAAGGATAGTTATAGTATAATTGGGAAATATAAATAGTGGTGACTTCAATTTGGGATATATTTACAATCTACCCATTGTTTGGGGTTGTTAACCGTGAAACCTTGAAAGAATACCCTGTCAGGCTTATTAAGGACAACATCAGTAAAGCGAACATCTGAAGGATACTGTAAGAAGCCGTCAGTAGATAGAACATTATATTGGCTTCCTCGAGTAGGATAATGAAGTGGGACACAATTATACTCATTAATAATACCAAGTTAAACAAAAGTATAAACTCATAAAGCATCTAAAACTTGGCTCAGTATACTTTCTATTATATCTCAGTTTAAACCCTAGTTATTGCTGCAAAGTACCAGTGAATTCATGAAGCCTCATCTTTCTCCATCGCTCTGGGAACTTCATACAAGGTAATAAAAACCTCCATACACATTTATAAATGTCCCAAAGGATTACTTCCATCTGGAAGATTTCACCATGAGGGTATATCAAGGTAAGTCTAGGTTTTGAGCTGTTTTAAGCTCATGGACATATTTGAAATTCCCAATAAAAAAAGTTACGAATATGAATAGAGTGGTCACAGTTTAATGTTCTTGTGATCACAAAAATTCATAAATAAAAAAGAGATGCCGGCCCCGGGAATCGAACCTGGGTTTATTCGGAATTGTAGGTAGAACCACAACGAATCGTACTAACCACTATACTAGACCGGCTGAAGATGCCGGCATCTTTTGTCCAGATTTACGGTTGCTATAGAGAAATACCGATTACCTTGGCAGGTTCGTCATGAAAAACTGATTTTGTGCTTAACACTTTGTAGGTACACTTATATCTAGATATAGATGGAGGAAGCATAGTAGTGCGCCCTCACGTACGGGTTACTAACCCTCTGAAAGGGACATAACCAGAATAGGTGACGGCCCCCAACAACCGAACGTTGAGTGGAATTGACTAAAGTTAATCCATATGTTTTCATCAACCGACTAAAAAATTGACTATTTGTTGTTGATTCTTATATGGCTTTACAGAGAAATGGACCATCGAATTGATTTACTCTAGAACCCCCGAATTGAACCCCAAATGAATGAAGTAATTACCAATGAATGTGTATTCATTAGAACCTGAAGATGGAATATTGGTTGAAGACACATCTCTTATATGGATCAAGTTTATAAGGCAATATTGTTGAAGCCCAAATGGCTATAACCTCAGTTAAAGACCTTCTATGTGCCCTTCCGGGTAGTTGGAATAGCTCATTGTCTTCAGGGATAGTCTACATCCTTCCAGCATCGTGTATTCGCCGAACTTTACTGTGGATAATCACCTTGCTACCAAACACAATTAATTTGAAACACCACATTTACCATAACAAAAGTCGTTATATCTCAATCCACTGTTGGCGAAATCCTTATGAAGTTAGTAGTACATATGACAGTCAAGTTCAAGGTCCGCTTCAGCAAGGTCGGCTCCAACAAGGTCGGCTCCAACAAGGTCCACTCCGTCAAGGTCCGCTCCGTCAAGGTCCACTCCATTAAGGTTACCACGGTAAATCCATAAAGCAGATACCACCGCAGTTGCAACTATGACCACCAAAGTGGGGATGTCATTGATAGTTTAGTCATAATCAAAGCCTTATCCTTCAACAATAACTTCAGCTTATTTGCTATATCTTCAATGTGGGAAGGACCAGCTTTCAAATCAAACCTTTCGATGTTCCATCATTTATTATCAATAATTAAAAGTCACTTTAAACTCTTAAGGGCATTCTTTAGACAACTCTCTTTACGTTCATCTTCATTACTCGACCCTTCCCATTACATCCTGTACAACATGTACAACATGGTGTCTATGAAAGTACTAGTAGCTAGTGTCAACTTGATCTACATAGAAATTGACTTGTTATCAATCATATCAATATTTCCAGTATCCAAAAATGAATCACATAATGCAACGATAAACATCTCTAGTTATGGCTAATTCTAAAAGTATACAATCACATCTTCTATTACGTGTGACCCTACTTTGAACATATACACAACTACCTCTTAACTCACAGTCTCGTTTACCTAATTGGTAAACCCTTACACTACTTCGAAACGTCATAATATATATGCACGCGCCTAAACACCAATTTCATTGATATCCTCGGTAAAATTTAGATCATGTTAATTTACCCCTCTAGGTTGTCACTGTGAGATTTTAACGCTAATATGGCACTCCAACAAGAGATCGATGATCCTCTTGGATTAACTGTTATTGTAATGGCAGGATACCCATTGTTTATCATACTGGTTGCTTCCTGTCTATCCATTCATTTCTTCACCTTACACCGCATATATTTTTTCTATTACCCTCGGTCTATCTACATCAACTAAATAGAATAGCATGAGTAAGGTATCGAATTTCATCGGTTTACGGAGAACAAACGAGTTTTCCGGTAAGCCCATTCTTTTAAAACGAAACTCTATTTTCTTTTTGCCGCTAACGGCGCCGGTACCGGAACCATCATTTTTGTAAAATCAATTAACCCCACATGTAACTCCATCGGAAGCAGTTTCCGAAGCGATGGGGTTGGTTTATAAATCTATAATAAATTAATACATTTAGTTAAGGTGTCCCTGTTATTTATTTTATTAACTGATTATCCCCGTAATTCTCCAGTTTGGATAATCTCTCCAAATAAGCCGTTTCATCTCCCCACCACTGTCCCTCGATAACATCAGGTGCAGGACATAACGCTGCGATATAAATATTGACATCAACCAAGGCGGAATCATATCATCACCATGGGGCTCATTCCGGAATCGTCTCCTTATTATACTTATTCATTAAAGACGACGTTGGCCACTGGGTCTCGTCACCCTCAATCAGTTGAAATTGATCGTCCTCTGGACCATCTCGAAGATTATCAACTTCGGATCCTGTACCGTAAATACAGAACCTCGAGGCAAATCCCTCCTAATGTCAAACCAATGAATCTTGCCTTTTGTCATGGTAATGGTATGAATAAAGGATTATGGCATTATCATATCGATAAGCTTTATCAACGGTATCCTCAATTAAACGTGGTGATTGCTTTTGATCAAGTTAACCATGGTGATCTGGTGCCTCATAACAAAGGGAAAATCGGGTCAATTTATGATTGGAATGATGGTCCCAAAGATATTTGTAAAGTTCTTACCGTTGATGAGGCGGTACTGTTCTTATACCCCGATGCTGTCAATATTCTCATTGGTCATTCGATGGGAGGGTTCCAATCATTGATATCAACAGAAAGAGAACCTAATTTATTTGATTCCACCATTCTTATTAATGCTGTCACTGAACTGGGTGAAAGATATAAGCGGGAATTCCCCAAAGTGGTCCGCAAATGGTTTGATAATGATTATGTCATCCTGGTATTCGATACTAAGGGAACCGATTGGTATGCCAAAGTGATGGAATATATGACAAAGAAACTGTTTTTTAAACGGTTCCATCCCACCGTTCTTCATAATATGATTGATGATGAATATCTGGGTATCTACGATCGCGATCAAGCTTATGATAAAGTGGAATTAAAGACTAGTGCTCGTACCCAATATACCTGTTATATGTGTGGACCTGACCTGATTTGGGATTCACTTCCTAGGTATGGACTGGTGACATCAAAAGTTTATGTTCTATTCACTGATAAAGACTTGATGAGCCCGGAAGGGAGAGAGGATATCAAGAGACGATTACCCAATGCCGAACATTTATTGGTAAAAGATCGATTCCATTTATTTAATGCCGAACAACCCGATGAATTATTAGATATCATCTATGGCTGGATCGACGAAACTTATGCCACCGCCAAAACCAAGCTGATTGATATCCATGGCAAGCCCGGTCAATCGCAACAATCCTATGATCACTTGTTTAACAAGTTCATTGCCAAACTCTAATTCCATTTGTTTATATCCAGTCTATTTATGTACAAGTGATACACCCATTTTTCTTTTACCAAAATGGTTGGGATTTAATGTGAGATAAATCTCTGGGTTGAGTCAATTTAGCACCAGGGAATTTGCCTAATCCGAAATGTTGTAAGATAAAGTCGACGTCACCGAATTCTTCTCTGGTACCTTGCATGGCGACGGTGGGCAAGCCACTTGATTGATGAGAAGTGACGACATTACCGGTTAATACTCTTTCAGCCACTTCTCTTAAATCTTTAATGGTGAGGGCTTCGATATTAGCAACCATTTCATCAACAGACGTCACCTTTCCTTGACATTGAACTTGTCTTCCCATATCTTCCAACTTGGCGAGTTTCAGTTCAAAACTCATCAAAAGCGATGATTTCAATTGGTTCTTAGCTCTGGCAACTTCCTTTTCATTCAAACCACCTTTAGAGGCATCAGGTTCAAGTAATTTAGATAATTCAAAACAGATGATTTGCGACATGATATGAGCAGCTTGAGGAGAACAAGATAATGAGATACCAAAGAGACCCAGGCCAACGTATGAGTGGTTAAAAGCAGTACAGTTTTCCACGAACCCATATTGATTAAGCACTCGGGTATAAAGACGAGAAAACATCCCCTTACCAGGACCCCCAGCAGAGAAAGATGACCCCCCTCCAAGGAGTTTCTGAAGGGTAGCCAATGCATACAAGTCCTTATGGAGAACGCCATTAGTTTCAAACCCAATTTGAATATGGACCAATTCTGGCAAGTTAGGGTAAAGAGGAGGTTGGAAAGGAACACTGCGTTCACCCCCGGTATAATTAATTGGCAAGGGATCAACTGGTTTGGAAGTAGTCTTCCAATCACCAAATTGGGATTCAGCAAGCTTTACCGCTTGGTTATGATCGACCCCCACCATCGCTACCACCACGTTATGGGGTTGATAAAACTTTTCATGGTAAGCCATAAGGTCATTTCTATTGATATCCAAAAGTCTCGATGGGGGGCAATAAAGGGGTAACCCTAACGTATTATTGTTGTACCCGGCATTATGTAATATTTCGGGCATCATGACCTCATGTTTAGTTTCCAAATCTTGAACTTCGAACGCGGCGGTTTGAACGGCTTCAATCAATTCCTCTTCGGTCACTTGAGGGTTTCTAATGGTTTGAGCAATTAATTCCATCATTAAATCGGTATCTTTATTGAATACCAGCGCTTGATAGAACATCAGTTCTCTTTGGGCCAGACACATGAAATTACCGCCAACTTTGGATAAGTTTTCCAACATTTGTACCCCCAGATATTGTTGTGTTGATTTCCAAGCCAATCTATCCCAGATATGGGATAATCCGGGATTTTTCGGATCTTCGAACCTCGAGCCGGCGGTGACATAGGCCCCTAATGCGGTGAAATGACCAGGGGTGGAATCAGTGACCACGGTTACCCCATTATTTAATTTGGAAATCTCTACCGGAGCAGGTGTCGACGATAACCGGCGGGCAGTAACAAGCCGAAGAGTATTGATTCTGAGCATGCTATCTATCACTGATGGTGTGCGGCTTTTTGAAAATACCAGCGGCGTTACACGTGACGTGTCATGTGATATAGTGTCATGTGACCATAGATTTGTACTATATATTATTAATTATTAATGGTAAACCAGGGCTTAAACCGATCCTTGATGACAAATGCAACTCCACACGAAATAATCGAACATCCCAACATCACCACTAACATCATATTGGAATACTCATACAACCTGGGCTTATCAGCGGGCCACCCTGAATATAATGCATAAGTCAGAGTTACTGAACCAAGATTACCTAACCCTGAGATCAAAGCAGCAGCCACCGCCGTACCAATATCACCATAATCATGAAAGAAAATATCCGCCCCCCATGCCATAGTAATAGGAACGGTGGGACCAAGACCAAACCCACAAATGAGTAACCCGGCCCAACGATTCCAGAACCCTTTAGCATAAGTCATAACAAATAACCCACACATGATGATAAGCACACAGCAACAAAAGAATACTGGTCTAAACCGTTTAAATCTATCGGCAAATGGAGTAATAAGTAAAATACCTCCGAGGTCAAAGAGCCAAATGGGAGCATATAACAATGAAACTTGAACCCCACTAAGTTTTGGGTTTAAGGCAGCAATAATGGTCAGACCAAACACGGCAAGACCAAACCCGGTCCCCACCACGCCAAAGTACATGATAATCAATGGCCATACTCTTAAATCACAGATGATGGCGACAATATCTTTCCACCCCCATTTCACGAGTTTATAGCGGTATTCAAAGTCAGCCCGATGAAGTTCAGCATCTTCTTGATTCAAAGGATAAGGAGAAGTGGTTAATTTATCAAAGAAAGCCCTTAGCTTATTCAGTTTTGGTTGGGTCTTTTTAAATGGACGATCGGGAAGCCACCAGATTAATGAGATACCAACAGCAATGGTAATAACCCCATAAGTCAAATACATCCATTGCCATCCAGTAAACCCCCGATTCATATCGATCTTTTGAAACCCAGCACTTAAGAGTCCTGCCAATGCCGTAGACATTTGGGCTGCGGTATAATAGTATCCAATTCTTCTTACCAGACGATCATTAGGATACCAAAGGGAAACATAATAGGTAAGACCAGGCCAAGTACCTGCCCCCACCATTCCCAGAATGAATCTAATGGCGATGACCCCACCTCTAGTGGAAAGAGAACAATAACAAGCATATACCAACCCCACGGTGACGACAATCCGAGATAACCATTTCTGAGGAGCCACTTTAGTCATGATCAAATTCATAGGGACATCAAAGATGATATAGCCGACATAATATAACGCCAGGGCGATTGAAGTATCATGAGATGATAAATGAAGTTGTTGGCCTAACGAATGACCTGCTTCCTTATTCATGGTAAGAGTCAACCCATAAGCACTAGATCCAAATGAAGTAAGGAAATAAAGCACCCATAATGCTGGAATAATCCGATAATCAAGTTTCCGGTATACCTTATCGAGCTTTTTAGGATCTAATGATCCTTGCTCATAGTCCAGCTCAATTGAGGTCAAATCCCGTTGGCTATGATCTTGGAGATCTTTGATACTCTCTGTCATGATGATATCAAATGAATTGACGGGTATTTAAGTAAATCTATTGGTAAAATGTTGGGGAGATATTAATGCTGCAAAATGTATAATCTAGGGTGAGGTACAGGTTGATAATGGTTGTATGCCGGACGATGCCGATTGTATACAGGTTGACAATCGATAATTACCGATATTTAGGGGAAACAATGGGTTAGGAGAATGGGGAAAACTGGTAATCGATGGAAATTTAATGGGAAAAGCTACTTTGAATGGATTTGTGGTTAGTAGGTTATTTCATCCTTAGATATCACATTTTTCTTCTTGATGAAAATGACTCTTGAGTCAACTTGATAAGTGCGACTCAATGATGACTCTTGGGTTATATACAGGTAGTCACCTCCTATATACCGGCAATCGTCCGTCACCCCAAATTTGAATTTAAACTAATAATATTGGATAACGTTATCAAGGGATTGGTACAATCTAAGATATTCAATTAATTATTAAACTTTGTGTAAACTCTTCCTTTCCAACTCCAATATGTTCAACAATCCTTAACCAACCCTATGTCTTCATATATGCTTACCAACCCAACACAGGTAATACATTTGTTGGTAAATCTATATGCCTAATAAAAGAGTCTGCATTTCAATTCGTCTCTTCACTTTGATTCGTCATTGACAACATCCTGCATTGAGGTAATCACTATAAAGTGCCTAGCCAACATAATGAATATTTTCAAATTACGATGTTTTCAATCATTTGTCGACAATATTCAAAGTTAGTTACCACTAGTGGTGGTGCCCTTAAAAAGGCATTGATTAAACCTACTAACCAATGGACAATTGAAGAAATCTCTGATATCTATACCACCCCATTACTTGAATTGGTCCATCAAGCCCAGTTACAACATCGTCAATATCATGACCCTACCAAAGTTCAACTTTGTACTTTACTTAATATCAAAACTGGCGGGTGTAGTGAAGATTGTGGTTATTGTGCCCAATCATCAAGATATGATACTGGGGTAGTTGCTGAAAAGATGATCTCGGTGGATGAAGTCATGGAAAAGGCCCGTCAAGCTAAAGCCAATGGACTGACTCGGTTTTGTATGGGAGCTGCTTGGAGAGAGATGAAGGGGAGAAAACTGGCATTGAAAAGAATTGGTCAAATGGTCACTCAAATTAACCAAGAATTGAAAATGGAAACTTGTGTCACCTTGGGAATGATTGATCAACAACAAGCAAACCAATTGGCTGAGTCAGGGCTCACTGCTTATAATCATAATATCGATACCTCAAGACAATATTATCCTAAAGTGATTACCACGAGATCCTTCGATGATCGTTTACAAACAATTAGTAACGTTCATAATGCCGGGATTAAAGTGTGTACTGGGGGAATTCTTGGGTTAGGAGAATCATCGGAAGATCATATTTCCTTCCTTCATAGTTTGGCCACTTTGGATCATCATCCTGAACTGTTACCCATCAATCGATTAGTTCCGATTAAAGGAACTCCGGTGGCTGACACCATGAGTAAATTGAACCAGTCGAAGAAGCTCCTGTTTGATTCGATGTTACGGACGATTGCAACCGCCAGAATGATCATGCCTAATTCAATTATTCGATTAGCTGCTGGTCGATACACCATGCATGAACATGAACAATTCCTTTGTTTTATGGCTGGTTGTAATGCCATCTTTACTGGAGAAAAGATGTTGACTACCATGTGTACTGGATGGGATGAAGATAAGCAGATGTTACAAAAATGGGGGTTATTTCCTATGGAAGCTAATGTATAAAGATTTAATCGAATGAGAATCCTTCGGGTTTAACCACTCTAGTAGTACCATTTTCTGATTCTAATTTAGTGACTGCATCAAAGTCTTGTTGAGAAAGGGTGATGGTTTCGAGATTAGTTTTAATTCTCGAGGCGGTAGTAGACTTAGGGAGGACCACGGTACCTCTTTGGACCCCCCATGAGATGAGGACTTGACCAGCATCGATATTATTCTTCTTAGCGATTTCCAAGATCACCGGGTTGGTAAAGAAATTGGCTTGACCTTGACCCAAGGGGGAATAAGCTTCAATTCTAATATTCTTCAGTTTAAGGTAATCGAACAATGGTTGCTGTTGTAATAATGGGTGAGCTTCGATTTGATTGACGGTGGGGACCACGGTAACTTCGGGATCGGCTAAAAGCCGTTCGATCTTAGCCTTGGAAAAGTTAGATACCCCGATTGACTTGACCTTACCCGCTTTTTGTAACTTTTGTAATTCTTTATAAGTGTCAATGTAATCCCAATCTTTAAGTACCGCCCCCGACGCATCCTTGGACCAAGGCCAATGGATCAAGTATAAATCGACGTAATCCAATTGTAACTTCTTCAATGATTCATCTAAAGCTACGCTTGCATCTTGATGACGATCATTCCAAAGTTTAGTGGTGACAAAGATTTCCTTTCTTGGGATACCACTGGCTTTAATGGCGTTACCAACTTCAGTTTCGTTACCATAAATGGCAGCGGTATCGATATGACGATAACCGACTTTAAGGGCTTCACCGACAGCGGTTTCGGCTTCTCCTGCACGAGCTTGCCATGTGCCGAAGCCAATTGCGGGGATCTTATTGCCGTCGTTAAGGGTAAAGGTGGTAGTGTTCTTAGTTGCCATGATTAATTGGTGATTTCGTGAGCACGGCTCCAATTATATATTTATACAGATTAGTCCCTTTATTTGTAAGCGGCAGCCACAGTTGCGAAATTCTTTCCGATCGAGATTTATACCCCGGTGATGGTAATTGGAGAAACTTGGATGGTTAATGATTAAGAGATTGTAAAAATAAACTTAGCTATTTCAAGTATAAATGGTTAAACAAAAGAAAGTATTCCCATGTGTTCCTTCCGACGGCTCCGACGACGTCCCCCGACCTTTGTCATAGTCGCGAGATTGTCTCGATATTTCGGCGATTTCATCATGGGGAATTGAGAGAGTGGTGGCTATGATATCGCATCCACAGTTTGACTCCGAAAATCAATTGGCAATTGCCCCCAATTATCAAAATGTGTTTGGTATCAACCTTTAATCATATCCCGATCGTTCCTCATTCATAACCATTAGTCCTCCGGATTATCCTCCTTCGATCGAGTGACCATGGTAGCGCCCGGGGACTCATTTAAGGACGCTCTACCACCACTGTCTCATCTCCACACATCGAATTAAACCATGGGTAGATTCATCACTGTGGCTACATGTAATCTCAATCAATGGGCTCTTGACTTTGAAGGTAACAGAGATCGAATCATTCAGCTGATTAAGGAAGCTAAGCAAGCCAATGCCTTACTTCGGATGGGGCCTGAACTCGAATTGAGTGGGTATGGTTGCTTGGATCATTTCTCGGAGACTGAACTTTATGACAATTGTTGGGCTACTTATCTTGAGATTCTTCAAAACCCAGAAACTCATGGTATTCTCCTTGATATTGGGATCCCCGTCATTCATAACCTGATCAAGTATAATTGTCGGATTATCTCCCATGATGGCAAGATTTTATTGATCCGACCAAAGATGTTTTTGGCTAATGATGGTAACTATCGGGAAATGAGATATTTTACCCCTTGGACCAAGCCTAAGTTCTGGGTGGAACATCAATTGCCCGCCGATGTCGCTAGTGCTACTGGTCAAGCGTTTGTTCCATTTGGTGATTGTGTTCTTGATACTGCCGATACTCGGATTGGTTGTGAGACTTGTGAAGAATTGTTTACTCCAGAACTGCCTCATATTGCCATGGCTCTTGCTGGGGTTGAAATCTTTACTAATTCTTCTGGTAGTCATCATGAATTACGTAAGCTTAAGACTCGTCTTGAACTTATTACTGAAGCTACGAGAAAATGTGGTGGGGTTTATTTATATTCCAATCAACAAGGTTGTGATGGTGATCGGTTATACTACGATGGTAGTGCCTGTATCGTCATTAATGGGGAAGTGGTGGCTCAAGGGTCATCATTCTCATTAAAGGATGTCGAGGTCGTCACCGCTACCGTTGATCTCGATGAAGTCCGGGCCTACCGTCATAAGATCCTGATGAATTATCAATCGCTGAGAGAAGCTGATAAACCATTCCATGCCGTTGAAGTGCCAAAATTAAAAATGTGTCCTCAAGGTCATCGGTTCGACCCCAAGATCAAGCCTCTGGTGAAGAAAGCTCCTTGGATCCCCGAACCAGCGGAAGAAATCGCCAATGGCCCTGCTTGTTGGCTTTGGGATTACCTTAGAAGATCAAAAACTGGCGGTTACTTTTTACCTTTACTGGGAGGCATTGATTCGTGTGCAACTGCCGTTATTGTTCACAATATGTGTCGTCTCGTATTGGAAGCGATTGAAGATGGCGACCAACAAGTATTAAATGATCTTAGACAAGTGACGAGAATTGATGATTTCACTCCTAAGCTGCCTCGAGAAATTGCCAAGGAAATCTTCTATACCCTGTTTATGGGTACCACCAATTCTTCAAAGGAAACCAGATCGCGGGCGAAGGAATTGGCCAATGCAATTGGTCTGTACCATTTAGATATCAATATCGACGGGGCAGTTTCGCTGATGGTTACCTTGTTTGAAGTTGCCACTGGTAAACGTCCCGTGTATAAGATCTTTGGTGGTCTGAGTACGGAAAACTTGGCATTACAAAATATCCAAGCTCGGATAAGAATGGTGACTCTGTACTTGTTTGCTCAATTATTACCTTGGACAAGGTCTAAACCCCTGGGGTTATTGGTGCTTGGTAGTGCCAATGTTGATGAATGTTTAAGAGGGTACTTGACAAAGTATGATTGTAGTAGTGCCGATCTCAATCCTATCGGCGGGGTATCCAAGACCGATTTGAAAAAGTTTATCAAATATGCCGAAGTTAACTTTGATTTGCCGATCCTTAACGATTTTATTGAAGCAACTCCGACTGCTGAACTCGAACCAATTACTGAAGATTATGTTCAATCGGATGAAATCGATATGGGGATGTCATACGATGAATTACTGAGATTTGGCACGTTGCGTAAGGTTGAAAAATGTGGCCCGCTTGATATGTTCATTAAACTTTATCATGAATGGTCTCAACCTCCTAGAAACTTAACCGCCAAAGAAATTGCCGAAAAGGTGAAAAAGTTTTTCTTCTTTTATGCTGTTAACCGTCATAAAATGACCACCATGACTCCGTCTTACCATGCCGAAGCCTATTCTCCCGATGATCATCGATTTGATTTGCGGCCATTCCTTATTAACCCAAGGTTCCCATTATCATCAAAACGTATCGATGAAATGGTGGCCGAAATCGATAGCCTTCATCTTGAGGATGATTTAACTGTAGATTAACTCCGATGACGTAAGTACCATCGATAACTTCAATATAACAATATTTTCCGATAATTATCAAATTGCAATTGACCTTGACCGGCTATTGTTATACCGTAGTTAAACTGTCTCCGCAATAATATCGGCATTCGCAATAATACCGAAAATCTTGGTAGCATAAAAAAAAAAATGAAAAAGAAAATAATCGAAATAGCTAATTTCCCTATTGTGTCTAAATTATCATCAAGAAACACTCTTAACTACATACTATTTTTGAATCGCAAATGCCACATTTATGCCGCGCATTGCGTCTACGACACCTTAAATTTTTAGGAGGTGAATGTCGGGGGACAATGTCGTGTATAACAACCAAAAAAAAAAAAAAAATAGTGCTTAAATCTAATTGATGGATCATTCACCACACATCAAATATTGGCAAAATAGTGCATTTCCAGATAAATTGATAGATACCACCTCTTTGGGGGGGATAAATGTGATCTAATGTTGCATTAGTTAACCACAGCAAATTAATCCTTTGAAACTATTTGGGATAAAAATAGCCATAAATAATATAGAGAGGGGATAAGCGTAACCGTTTAATTATATTTTCCATTGAGGGTTTGGAATTTTAATAATGAATGAAATTTGCGTATGAAGTTTGATGTAACCTTGATGATGATTTTCCGCATTTGGTCATCGGAATTATCTTGGGGAAAAAAATGTATCAAATTCCAATATCAATCACAAGCATTGAAAGCAACTAAACTATGGAATGAATTAAAATTAGGTTTGAAGTTTTTTAATTATTAACCCAAGAAAAAAAGAATTTTTTGACATGTTAATTAAAATTGGCATTGATGTGGCAAATAAGAGTGACCATGTGGCTGGAGACATTCAATTCGCCACCTGTGATGTATAGCGGCCATGCAAGTAGGCCCATGTATCAAATGTTAATTGAAAAAGGGGTAGACCTGTTGAGAGGATATGGTTAATTATGAAGAGGGGACGATTAAGGCAAAAAAGTACGAGGAGAGAGAGACATCAGGTGATGATCAGCAAAAAAAAAAAATAAATAATTGATTGATTATATGGTGGAGAGATTTATTTCCCCGTTTATGAAAACTGGTGATTTTGTTTTATTTGTCGATTGAGAGACTTTGATTATTATTGTTGATAATGAAACCTTGATGCATTGATGTTTTTTCGTAATTTTAATTTTCTTTCTTTCTAGCATTGGCATCGATGCAATGATGTTTGTTTCCGAGTGGTGACATTAATCAGGTGACATATCAGATGACATATCAGGTGACGGATCAGATGACATATCAGGTGATGGATCAGGTGATGATGAATTAGGGGGGGGGCTATTAAATGGTTATAAAAGGGTTAACATTCCTGACACCCCGGCATAATTTGAATATCTACTAATGGTTGTAGAAACAGTCTAGATGATAGTTATATCTATCAACATAGGTCACATGACCTTGGTTATAAATTATCCTTCATCAATACCTTTTGGATATTGACTTCTATAAGTACCTGAATTCTAGTGTCTGAGTGTCTGAGTGGGTGAGTGGGTGGGTGTCATGTGACATTTTCTCACCCTCATTGTTTATCAAATCATTCTGCTTTTACCCAAAATGTGATTAGAGTGCATGACAGTACCTTATCGCGGGATTTTCCGTTATCATTGAATTTATCAGGGGAAAGAAAATGGTGGAATCACCCCAGGATTGGATACTAATAACGGGAATCTTATGATTTTCTTTAGATAATTACCTTATCATATGAATTATCCAGTTAATCTGATTCGGTTACCTATCAATTGATGACTATTTTTTTCGGGGGGTGATGGTTGATGGGGGCGGGGGTCTCCGGCGGAACATCCGGTGGAATCTCCCCGCGGCGATAAGTGACGTTGATCAATATAAACTCGATCAAGTCCTCGAAATCGTTAACAATATTCATCAATGCCCGACACATCTTCAGTAACCGTTACCCCAATTAAACCCTTTGGCGCTTCGATTGGCCTTCCTGAATACGCAGAAAACAACCCAAGCAAGTTAACTGATGACGACTTTAAAAAGCTTCGAGACGCGGTGTTGACCAACTGTGTTGTTGTCATTCCTAACCAGGCAAAGTTATCCCCTAAAGATCAATTTTTCTTGACGAAGCGGTTTGACCCTACCATTCCTGAACCGAAGGATCATACTGGTGGATATGGTCATGGTAAAGAATTCCATCATGACAAGTCAGTTTTAAGAAAAGATGGTTGTACTGTCAAGGATCAACCTCAAGTGCAAATTCTTGGTCAAGGGGTATTCGCTGCCGATGAAGCTGGTAATGAAAATGGTGAATCAATTTCATTGACCCATCCTCTGCATACTACTTTCCATAAGACTCCACTCTCTGAAACCGAAATTGTTGATGAAAAGAAGACGAGATTCTACCGGTGGCATATTGATCTGGCTCTTTATGATTTGAGCCCACCGTTAGTGACGTCATTATTGGGGATTAAAGTGCCTCCTCTGACTCAACATAACATTGTTGATTATGGTAATGGTGATGATACTTTGGAAATTGCTCAAGGGGCTACATGTTTTGTATCTGGAGCTAATGCTTATGAAGGGTTGAGTGATGAAGATAAAAAGTTTGTTTTGAACACTACCGTTGAATATGCTCCTCATCCTTATATCTTTATCGGACCCGCCCGGGCGACATCTGATGGTCTCACCATGGAATCGGAAGGTAAGGAGACTCCTTTGGATCAATTACCCGAATGGGAACAACTGAAGGTCAAATTATTACCCATGGTATGGAGTAACCCCGTTACTGGGAAACCTCATTTTCAAGTCCATGGTTGTTGCATTAATAAACTTCATACCAAGAATGCTGATGGCCTGGTTACTACATTGGAATTGGCCGATGCCAGAAATAAAGTTCATCAACTCATGTCCCCCGCCATTGCCCCTAAAAATGTCTTGGCTCATGGTTGGAGTGAAGGCGACTTGGTAATCTTTTTTAACCAAGGGGTTTGGCATTCAGTAACTGGGGAATTCAAGGGAGTTAATAATGGAGTTGATGAAAAGCGATTGATGCATCAATGTAACATCGCAAGTGGCAAAGATCCCATCAACATGGAAGTTGGTGAAATTGCTGTTGGTGGTGCTGCTTAATGATTGCTGGCAATAGTTTTAAGTATTATATAGTATAAGTGGTTATGGTATGGATTAACAACACATTTATTTTAGATTTTTAAGCCCTATTTAAACAATCTTGAAATAAAGCAAAAAATGCAAAAATTACAAAAATACACCAAAAAAATTATTACGAGATAATATAACAATAAAATAGAAAGCCTCAAGTGGATAATTTTATATGTCATTGTTGTGTCAATGCTGGTGTACACAAAACACCCCTTGCTACCTTCATCAGGGTTGTTATCGATCCGATACCCCCGAGGTCGCACATGATTTCAACCTCGTTAATGTTGGGGGGTTGAACGGGTCAATTGGATGGTGGAAACGAGGGGATTTATCTAGGGATTAACCGGCTTAAGGACATGTATAAGTAATCTAGTAATATCCTGATAATCCCTTGGTTCAACATCTTGGCAATTGATGGTTATCTTTGTGGTAAATCCTGACAATAGTCCGCGCACTCCAACGCAATCTACGGTGGGGTCAAACTGGTCTCACCTTTTCTACCCTTTAAATCATCCAAGGTTAATAACCACGTCCTCCATCCATCGATGCAGTTTCTTGAAAAAGCAGGGGGTTACGTATATAACCAATGGAATCTGCTTAACCCAGCCACGTTACTGGGAGCCATTGATATCATCGTCATTGAACAAGCCGATGGTAGCTTACACTGTTCGCCATGGCATGTTCGATTTGGATTACTTCAAATCATGAAACCAAGTCATAAGAAGGTTGATGTTTATGTTAATGATGTCAAGACGGATTTACCGATGAAATTGGGAGATGGTGGTGAAGCATTCTTTGTGTTTGAAGCTGATGGCACCCTGGGGGATCAATTGTCTCATCTGGTGTTGACTTCACCTCTTTTGGTACCTACTTCAGGGGCTTCTCTGCCTAGTCAAGCGGCTATCTCTGATGATCTGGAACCTCCCGAGCCATTGACGCTTAATTTGAATGAAGAAGATGATATCGATATCGAAGATAAAATCAATTTGACTGAAGATGAACCAAAGCTGCCAAGACTGCCTTTATTTGAACAAGTTAAAGTTGTTACCGAAAAACTTAAAATCCCCCTGAAAATCGATGTCAACGGTGATATCCTCCTTGATATGGATGGGTATAAACCACTGTCGCAAAAGAATATTGAAAATTCCGATGAATTGTTTCACAAGGTATTTGTCGAGGAAATTAATAAGTTGGATACCCTGGAAAAAGTCGATTATGGGGTTAATGTGTGGGATCTGATCATTACCAGAGATGCCGATGGCAATATTCGTATTCTAAATCAAGATAATGACCCAGGTCATTATGAAGGTTCACCTGAATTACTGCCAAGTGGACATGCTCTTCCTGAACGGGTCACCACCCACTTGGGTGACCCTGAACATACCTATTTTAAGACGTTAAGATTGACTCTGGAACAATTACAGCATTTGGGACTTAATTATGGCGAAAATAAAATTAAGTTTAAGGTATCAAGAGGACTGACGGCGGAAGTGGAATGTCTGTTGTTTTTATGGCAACTGAATATGCCGATTGTCATTTCCGATATCGATGGTACCATCACCAAACTGGATGCATTGGGCCATATCATGAATTTTGTCGGTCGGGATTGGACTCACCCTGGGGTTGCTCGGTTATTTCAAGATATTAAACAAAATGGGTATAATGTCATTTATTTGACTGCTCGATCAGTGGGACAAGCAGAACAAACCCGACAATACTTGAAAGGAATTAATCAAGGACATAACTCGAGACTTCCTCCTGGACCGGTGATTTTATCCCCCGACCGGACGTTTGCTGCGTTAAAGCGGGAAGTGATTTTGAAGCAACCCGAAGTGTTTAAAATGGCATGTTTACTGGATATTAAACTGTTATATTATCAAAAGGAACAAACGAATCCTCAACCTAGTGATGACGTTCGTACCCCTTATTATGCTGGTTTTGGTAATCGGATTACCGATGCCATTTCTTATCGACTGGTTCAAATTCCTTCTCATCGGATTTTTACCATTAATCCTCATGGAGAAGTTCATATGGAACTTTTGGAATTGGCGGGGGTTCATTCATCATACATTAAGATCACTGAACTTGTTGATTTATTCTTCCCGCCATTAAAGGAGATGTCCACTTGGAATAATAAAAGTCAATATAAGCAATATTTGGAACATACCAAAGATCAAGAACCTCGGCTGCCCCCAGGGGAACGGTTTATGCCCATTAGTGTCGATGAAAGATACACCGATATTAATTATTGGCACCCCAAACTTGTTGTTGAAGATTTAAGTGATCTTTCCGATGAAGAAGATGTGCCACCGCTGCCACCCAAATCACCAAGATTATGGGGAAGATCTCTGGCGGGATCTCAAGAATCTATCACCCAGATCTCTGAATCGGAGGTGTTGGTGGTGACTCCCCTGAGATCGCCAAGACCTACTTCGATTGGATTTACCCCTTTGAAGTCATTTATGAGTTTTGGAGGATCACTGAAAGAAAAGGAGCAACCTGATGGCCTGGATGATGAGTATGATGACACCGAATTCTCTGACGCACAACAGACATTTCAAATGCCAGGGCAATTCGATGAAGGCAGCGACGATGATGATTTTACTGGGGAACTGGGGGAGAGTGACAATGAAGACGATGATGATGATGATGACGACGACGACGACGACGTTGAAGATGAAGAAGAAGAAGAAGACGACGACGATGATGATGGCCAATATGAAGAGTCAACCACCAAGACTCGCGATGTAGTGAATTAACATACATGAGCGGTTAAATACCACAGATACACGACACCAACAAAGCGGAGAGGTTAATGCCACAATTGGAAGCGATTGCGAAATTTAGCGATGTTCGATTTTTTAAATTTTTTTGTCTTGTAAATGTTTTAGTGTTGTCGCCACGAAAAATTAGTGACTGGAGGTGCATAACTAACTATGCATGAGCGTGCGTTTTGTACATGTTTTAGCATTTGTCAGTCACCATGGTGCCTCGTGGGGACGACAGAGAACACAATTTGAGAGGAATTGGTGATAAAAGTGAAATGGGGACAAAACAAACGATGACGCAAAAATACAAAAACAGGGACAAAAACTTTGTTTGTCGTAAGATAAGATGAATAAAATTATTTTTCCATGGGAGAGACGTAAATATTTTTCTTTTTTTGCCAAAAGTCAAAATTGCACAAAAATAATAAGACAAAAAAAACGAAGGGTCAAAAAAAAAAAAAAAAAAAATGAGTGTATTTTTTTTCTTCTTCTTACTATGATACAAATTAAATGCATGTTTACCTCTCACATGTAAACATGGTACATCGTTGGGGATTCAGTTCATCTTGTAAATGATTGTTTACCCAGTCTTTGCCCAACCCATGCCATCCACATGGACAGGAGCCGGGGTGGCCCATCTTTTCCAGTAAGGATTGTATTTTTCGTACCTTGCGGTCATCAAATTTAAAATGTTTGTTGATCAAATGTCTCTTGAAATCAAAGCTTCGGTTATAAGTATTAATTTTAAAATTGCAAACCAGCCTTGGGAATTTGCATCGGAATTTCGGCGATTGTTGATGGATTTTTAAATGTCGTTTTAAATTGATAAAATTTGACCGACCACATTGGGGGCATGTAACTTGATCATAAAACACCAGTTCAACCAATGGAGCCTGGACATTAGGATTCATATTGACATAAGTGGTCAAATCGGGGTAAGGTTCTCCTGATTGGGTCAATGGTGGTGGGGGCATGACAATTTGTGGTTGTTGGGGTTGAGATTCCTGAAGGTAAATCGAATGGGGGTGCTGATTGGGAATTTGGGAATGAATAACTGATGAATATTGTTGTAATGGCACTATATCTGCAGGGTTGGAATCATGGTCACCCAAGTTTCCATCATGGCGATGAGGTGGCTGTTCATAATAAGGGTATTCCTCGGAAGGATACTCTTGATATGACCGATAAATATTCTCTTGATAGTCCCCTTTGCTCTCACTCTTCATCAAATGGTAGTAAATATAGCTTTGTTAATTGTAATCGTTTAGAGGGCATCTAGTACATGGTGGTGCCCCTTTGCTAGGTACAATCGAGGTAGTTGGTATTGGTGACAAGGAAGCTATGGAGGTGATTAACTGCTACCAGGGAAGTTTTGACAACCTGGCAAGCAAACACCTCCTCAAAGGAAAAAATATGGCCGCTATATATATTATAAAGAGGGAATGGTTTCGGGCGCCGACGAAATAGATGCGACCATAAGCGGTGTAGGAGGAGAACGCAGCACAACTAAAAAAATATTAGGCGCCGCTGGCGTGTTTGAGAGTCGACAGAATAATTATTTCCAGTATTATCGCTAATGGTGCTTATGATAAATGAACAAATGTGCAACAAAGTCAATCGGTTGATTTACCTCGAGTGACGAAAATACTAGGGGAAAATTCATCGAGATCCTCGAGTAAATGCCGTCGTCATCGAAATGACTGAAGATAAAATATCCTCGTAGACAAAAAATAAATAGTTGGATAGTCATGATGAACTAGTTTTGTGTATTTTATTTTTTGGTATTTTTGTTGTTTTTTTTTGGAGGATTTTTTTTTTGGTTTTTTTTTTTTTTTTTTTTTTACTCGTTGTTTTTTTCTGGTAACAATTCCATTATGCTGGTGTTGATTTACCCCCTGTCAAGAAACTACGAGTGACTCGATATGTACGAGGTGGACGCCAAAATTTTAACAAGGAGTGCAGCCACTTTCATCCTTTTCTTTATTGTCGGATTAATCAATCAATATTTATTTGTGGCCATGATAAATTTCAATTTAGGTAATCTAAGATTTATCTTACTCGAGTTTTTCACATCAAATATGTAGGTAACTTTTGATATATCAAAAAGCAACGTGAATGACCCACTCGATTATCAATCAGTAATTGTTTGTTGGTAACACTAAGGTACAACGTGACATCAATAACAATAGCACCGACAGGAAAAGTCAAGATCTCGACTTTGCCAGGAGATGGGGGATTTGATTGGTTAAACGAGGATCCAGTAATATCTTAGGATCAAGGTAATAATATTATTATCCCATTAAGGTGAATCTTCGAGCATTAAATCCACCAATATGGAAATTACCAATATTAGTGGCCATTTTGACATGCATCGTGGTAACTTTGATTTAAGGCATTTTCGTAACCCCAAGCTTTAGCAAACAATCGCTTATATGCCCATACCATAATAATATTCCTGTTTCAATCTTGAGGGGTGGGATTGATGATTATTTTTTTTTTTTGGTTGGTGATAGATTTTTTAGATGTTTAATCCCAAATGGGGTATCAATGGAACCTTAACTTCATTCGATGTCAATCGAAGACAAATGCAAATAATCGCAAATAATAATAATGGAATTCAATTTCCATCAACTTATCATTGCCACCATCGGGTTTTTTTGTTTTTGTTTTTTTGTTTTTGTTAATTTAAATAAATCTGCAAATCAAATGCATCGACATCTGGTTGTAACCATTTTTTTTTTCGGAGGTAGGGGGTTTACAATAAACCCCACCACTTGGTTTTACCATCGAATATCGTATTTGTTAACAATAACTCTCGAGGTTTGCCCTGGTGAAAATTTCTGCCACAAATGTGTCAGACCAAGATGAAGTAGTTCACCACCAGGAACGGGATTTCTGCAAGATAATCGTCGAGAAATCGACGATGCCCCTGTTTGAAGATTGGGTAAACAATCGAAACTAAAGCCCCTTGGAACCCTCGGTATTTACCTCCCGTCATTGATGATGAAGGTGCACTAGCGGCCAACGGCCAACCCCATGGGGATGATGGGAAGGTGATGATGACAATAGGGGTAGGGGATAAATCACCAAGCCATCATTAGCTTAAGGGATAAATGTCATGTTCATCGTCTTCAGACATCACCTTATTGGTCACAATCACAGTAAAAAAAAAAAAACAAACTTTGTTACTGAGCAGCATATTAAAAGTGATTGTCATGCTAAGCAATAGGAGCCATGCAACGTGTTAAAAAATACATGCCGATAGAAAAACTTCGGATATTGAAATACCGTGATAATAAATACAAAAAAAAAACACCACTGGGAAGAAGATTTTATTGATAACAATGAAATAATTGTTTTATTTAATCAACTCCTCGGTTAACCATTTCCACCTGGGACAGTTTGCTTGAAATGACATTGGTTCGTAAACGTGAAGGCGGATAAAAGCATGAACGATAATCCCATAGGGACATCCCGCATGCAGGGGCGAAGCCAGGTTACAACCTGTTAATAACAATTCGGTTAAACAAACAAAGTATCGAAGAACTACGGGAATAATTATCCCGCCATAATTTTCCATTTGGATGGGTTTACGATTTCGTCACATTTAACGTTGAAATATTTTTAAACCTTTCGATCAACCAAGATAAAAAAATTTGAAAACTATCCTGTGGTCGCCCCCCAAAAATACGAATTGTATTTGTCGAAATTTATTAATGGTGAAAGAGGCAATACCTATTTTTTTTTTAATGTGTCGTTTGTGCATCGTGGTTGTGTCGTCTATTGTGTCATTTTGATTAGGTGAATGGAATTGGAATGAGAAATTTCTCATCAATTTAAAAGTATGGGAGTGAACAAGAAACTATTACCAAGCAAATGATTTATTTTTATTTTTATTGATATAAAGACATGACTGAAATGACCAATTTTATGTTCTTTTTTTTTTTTTTTTTGGTAATAAAAAACCAAAAAAACAAATTTGGGTGTCATGAACATTCGGTTGCTTTTCCCGTCAATTTTATCTTGAAAGCATTTATAAATGGGTTATTGGCAAAATAACGGTTAAACAAATTTAAATGAATTAAATTCATTCAATTTATGTTTTTATTAATGGTGTTTGGGTTTTTATAATTTTTGCTCTGTTGTCAATCATCGATATTTCGAAAAAATCTTCAGCAAAAAACCTTTTTCTTACCCAATAACAAAACATATTCATTCAAATAATTATGGATTGAACAAACAAAACAATTATCCATAATTAAATATTCCATCTTCAATGGTTTAACAAGGTTTATTTTTGATTTCAAAGGGGTTTATTCATTGATTTTATCACTTCCGATTAATATTTGATAATACCCGGGGAAATTTAATTATTACAAACTGGATAAATAAAAGGGAATCCCATTTAAATTTTTTAAATGTTTGTTAAACAAATTTAAAGAAGTTTATTTCCAAACTTTTAATATTTGTTTGAAAACAAAAATCAATCAAGTCAAAACAATTACCTCCGTTAATGAAAATGGCAAAGGGAATAACCAAAAATGATGGAATTTTAAAGATTAATAACCAAATGAATTATTTAAGTGGTTTTGGTTAATTGTTTCCTTGATTTAAAACATCTTTTTAACAAAAGAAAATGTTTAACATATCCAAACTACCATTATTGTTTTAAAAACAATAAAACAAAAATCAAAAAAGTTATACAAACAATTTACAACGGTCAACTAATTGATATTTAACTGGTTTAATTTGCAAAAGAAAGGTAAAAGCCCTTCAGGTTTGTTTGATTGATGATTTGATTGGTACTGCAAAAACCCCCCGAAAAGATACTTGATGTGATTGTTCCAATTTAAAAGTAATTATTTTACTGATGTTGGAGTGACAATTTTCTTTTTCTTTTGCTTTAATTTTAATTGATATCATTTTGATCGGTTACTAACTAAATGATTAAATTGATAACTATTGAGGCTTAAGTTAAACAAAAGAAAATTAATAATTGATTGGTATACTTGGATTGGACAAAGTGTTTCCAATAAAAACAAAACCAGTTCAATTAAATTAATATTGATTTTGATCCAACCCAATCTTTTTTTTTTTTTTTTTCCCATTTATTTGATCTGTTTTATTTTCTGATTTCCACAAGAAAATAATTGGAAAAACATATCTATTATCAATACAATATAAAAATATTACATTGATTTAATTTAAATAACACAACCAGATTAATAGCAAACGATCAACTATGAATTACCACCACAGTGGTATCTCTTTGTACCTTTGGTTCTGAGGCTTGCATCAAGTTTATGACATCAATCAAAAAAAAAATTACACAATACTTAGAATCGCTTTTTTAACTTAAAATGGGAAAAACAAAATTTATGCCATGAAAAAAAGAAAAAGTCAATTTTAGGAAGTAACATTGATGATTATTATTTGGCATTAATTGTTTCTTTGGGTTTAAGCCGTTTTTGAAACGGGTATGATCCCAAGGCGGGGAAAATCAGGGATCACTAAAACTGGGAAATTTCTTACGGACACTTGTCATTGTTACACACCGGATAAAAAGGCGATCGTTGATTGACGAGATTAAATGAAATGCGTTACAAAAAAAAAAAAAAAAAAAATAGAAACGTCTAAAAAATCGAAGGCAATTAAAGTTGGAATGGGTACCAGTTTACATACCATCGCCAAAAAGAAAATTATTAACTGAATCAAATGTATGGCGGATAATCTTTAAAAATGGAAGGGAAGTATGGGTTGTTGAGGTTATTATCAATTTTAAACTTTTGAGAACCTTTTTATGGTTATGAACTTGATGCTGAAGCCTGCAATAATACCGCAGTTTCATATCCGAGATAATGATAATAAAAAAAAAAAATCACTTCAATTGCCACAGAAAGAAAATGACAATCACCTCTTTTTTCACCTCAGGTTGTTATAATTATTTTTATTTTTATTTTTATTCGAATAATTTTAACCGAACAATGGCTAATGTATCACTACAATATAAATTATTCGTCCCCCTCAAACGAAAACATCAACCCGTACTAAACGCATGTACCGTCAAGCATAGTGTCCGTTGCACCCCTTTAGTGTCTGTACCTCCTCACCCTATTATATTATGAACGTTGTTAGATCCCCACCACAGTAGCCCTTGATCTTTTCAAATCATCCACCATTAATGTTTCGCTAAGGGATGGTGAGCATTTGTGTCATTTAAATACTTGGTTACCTTCTGTGGATTGACACCATCGTTGACCATTGGTTATATGCACAACCGAAATTACCCCAGAGTGGTTGTCACCTTAGAATGTTGGTTAAAGCCCAACAGTACACGCCCCATCAATTACATAAGCGATTACATAAGCGATTATATAAGCAGTCACCACCTAGTGATGAATATACCATAACAACAATAATAATAAGAATAATAATAATAACACCCAATAATAGCCAATAATCATAATGGGTACAACTAATAACATGTTTACATATCCATGGTTATTGGATAATCATCAATGGGAGTCTCCGGGAACCCACTCCCGATTACACCCTTGGCTGTTGTCAAATAGGCAACACCATTAATCGCCATTGGAACTAACCAATCGCTAAGGAAAATTTTATGGATAAATATTTACACAACTAAAGTTATACAAATAATAGACAGTTGTCACAAAATCATCAATATTGTCATGACGTCGTCGTCGCCGTATCTTAGCGGCTAACGCCGTTCACCAAACTAGATATTGTCTCAGGTTCCCCAAACGTACCCCACCGATACCTGCATAAAGCAGCCCACTTTAAGTTTATCAACGTGGTTAGATAAATAATTGTCAATTCATGATTAACTTTATCAATATTGACCTTAGCCAATTATAAACACCCCCACGGTAATTGTGACAACAATCGCTTCAAATTGATACCGATTTTTCATCGGTTACTTCAATTATCATCTAGATGCCGATTGCGCTCGTCGTTTATCAATGCGGGACTCGGGTCCCTACATCCTAAACTATAAAACGTTTACGATATGACACAATTACCCAATAATTGCAAATATAAGATGCTTCGTACTAACACTACTAAAGCCCTTCGCAAGTCGCTGGTGAGATGGTTCTCTCCTGCTTCCCATTATTATCCAAATGAACCGACGGAACCTCAACTCATCACTTCATCGGTGCCCGGTCCTAAACTGATTGAAATTCGGGAAAACTTGGGTAAAGTTTATGATAGTAACACCGCCAATTTTGTCGTTGATTATTATAACCTGATTGGTAATTATGTCTCCGATGCCGATGGTAATCGGTTATTAGATGTTTACCAACAAATTGCCCTGATTGCTCTTGGCTACAATAATCCTGCATTGATCAAAGCGGCCAAATCTAATGAACAAGTGGTGGCACTTGTTAATCGGCCGGCACTTGCGGTATTCCCTCTGACTGATTATGGTGATATCTTAAGACAAGGGTTACTCAAAGCCGCTCCTCCCGGCATGACCAAGGTCTGGACCCTGTCTCACGGTTCCGATGCCAATGAAATGGCCTACAAGGCCGCTTTTATGTTACAACATGCTAGAGAAAGAGGTGATCGTGATTTTACTCCCGAAGAATTAGAACTGCTGATGTTGAATCAATCGCCCGGTTGTCTGAACAAACTGATTTTGAGTTTTAAAGGCGCTTTCCATGGTCGGTTATTCGGGTCATTATCCACCACTAGACTGAAACCCATTCATAAGTTGGATATCCCTGCATTTGATTGGCCAATGGCTCCATTCCCTCAATTAAAGTATCCATTGGAACAACATGTCGAAGATAATAACGTCGAAGAAGCTCAATGTCTCGAGATTTTGGATAAGATGCTTAAGGAACATGATGTCGCCGCCGTTGTCGTTGAACCCGTCCAATCCGAAGGTGGTGATAACCATGCCCTGGCACAATTCTTCCAAGGGGTCCGTAGAGTGACCCAAGAAAATAATGTGTTATTCATTGTTGATGAAGTTCAAACCGGTGGTGGTGGTACCGGTAAATTCTGGGCTCATGAACATTGGAACTTATCGCTGCCTCCCGATATGGTTACCTTTTCCAAGAAGATGCAAGCCGCCGGTTTCTATTATGCCGAACCCGATTTGCAACCCAAATTGACCTACCGTCAATTCCACACTTGGTGTGGTGACCCTTCCAAGGCCATCATTGCCAGAGCCATCATTGATGAAGTACAAAAGCATGGGTTGGTCGAAGCCACCGCCAAGACGGGTGATTACTTATATAATGGCCTTGATAAATTACAACAACAAGGTAAGATCTCCAGACTTCGGGGTAAAGGTATGGGGACGTTCATTGCCTTTGATTTGCCCACTGCCGACGCCAGAAACCAATTGGTTGCCAATTTGAAGAAGCTTGGGGTTGTTGCCGGTGGTTGTGGCGATAAACTGATGAGAATGCGACCATCATTGACTTTTGAACCTAAGCATGCCGATGTGTTTTTGGACCGTCTTGCAAAAGCTCTTTAAATAGCGGAGAAGGGCGGAGATTCATTATATTAATAGAAACTGATTACGAGCCCCGACTAAATCAAAGACAAAAACATAATTAAACAAACAAAAAAAAAAAAGAAATTCATGCGAGAAATAGTTTAATTATCGAGCATAAATCCGAAATTAGGGAGGACATTTACGACTTTTTTTTATGGGGTGTACGTGAACGACAAAAAAATATCTACGGACAAATGTCGAGTGATTGTCGGGAAAATAGTTATTATCTATGGATTAGTTCTTCCACCAATTTACTAAGTCGGTCCTTGTCGAGGGATTGTCGCTTATACATGGTGTAGATCTCTTCTAAACCGGATGCGATTTCTCCATCATCGGAGACTTTTTGCCGCTTTCGCCAATTATGATCTCCTTGATGCATTTCAACCACTTTCATCTCTCGAGCTCTTAATGAGATGACAATCGTGCACAGAGTTCGAGCGCCGCGATTAAGGTCGCCTTTCATCGCCGATACCATCGCTGGTTCTAATTTTGACAGTACCGGACACGCTTGTAACGTGAATTCGGGGCGGAATTCATCACAGTATGCAATATGAGGTAATAGAGGTTCTTGTCCAATTGCCGGGGGTTCTGAATGAATAGAATCACTCAACACCAAGGTATTGCCGCATTTAACCGCTTTCGGTCGCAGCAATAATACCTGTTGACATTTTGAATGGACGACGTTGCGATTATATTCGACAACGTTCTTTACTGCTTCATCCCTAATCTTGGGGACAAAAATTGTCAGCTTTGTCCGCTTTAGTTCAAGCAGACGTGATGGAAGCCCGACAAGTTCCGACATCGATTGCGATCTTAATAATTTTGGCAGCGAATGTTCGGATGTATGCATGGAAGGTACTGCCCATGGGTACTCATCATGCTCCATCGCCGGCAGTGGTGTCTTATAACCATAAAACAGCCCCCGTTTAATAAGCTGGGGTGATTGGTAATCATCAAACGATGACGGAGCAAACCCCCCTCTTTTCCCCCAAGAGCTTGCCACTGAGGATAATGACAGGGTGAGTGATGAAGAAAGGTAAGCGGCCAGCCTCAGCAGTTGAGGCAGACGATGGGGAACAATGATCGGAGTCAGGGTGGCAGCTGTCAGCGCCAGCGCTGGAATATTCCACCCTTGGGTACTTGGAGCCACCAGTGACAGCAGCGACAGTATCAGATGAGCATCATCCTCCTCTACCAATTCAAGGGAATCATCAACGGCGACACCATCATCGACAGTATCACCAGTGGCCATCATCACCAGATCATTGTCACTAGGTTGAGCCCGAAGACCATAAAGAACAACGTTAATAATAAATATCAATTTTTTTGCCACCAGTTGATTATTCAGCACCACCACCACCCGAGTATGATCACCAATATAATGATGGAGGGTCGATAGTAGCTTGACGATAAAGTCGGGTTTGCCTTCTTTGAATTCAATCCAATTAACCACTTCCAGAACCCACAGATCAAGTACCATTTGTCTACTCTTAATGTCGGTAGGTAATCCCACCACCCGAGGGGTGTTGACGACATATGACATCAGTCGGATGACTTTTTTCACTGCCATGGATAATTCGGCGTCATTCTGAAAGATATAATCGGGTAAATGTAATCTTGTATGGCCGGGGTCTAGAATCGGGAGACATTTTTGTGCAATCAATGCCAGGATCCCACAAAGATGATCACATACCACTTGCCAATTAGCAAACACGACATCAGCAATATCGGTTGTCATTTCCATCGGAATAACTAGCCCGACTCCAAGTCTCAGCGATACCCCTTGAGGATTTAATGATGTCACCCGGGCCAGGGTAGGATAAACCACCCAATTATCACTTGAATCAATACCATCGACATCATGACTAGTTGGAGGAGTTGTTGTTGATGTAATTTCATCTTCTAAACTGAAAATCCTCAGGATAAGTACCATTGCCCCATGAATCAGCAGTAGGGGAGGCAAGATATGTAGTTTAGTCAATGATTGAGTTTCCAGCAGGGGGAAACAACCAAAAATATAACTAGTTAATTCACTAGCATTATGAAGACTAGGTAATGTCAGTAATGGTGCCATTGGTGGAGGATGAGGTCGATCACCAGGAGGAGACATTGATCTTCTCACCAGATCATAAAGTACCTCCTTCTTGTGTAAAGTACCCAGGTCTTGGGCAACCACCACTCTAAATCCACTATCCTCGAGATGATAAGGTTTTAACTGGTTGATATTAGGGGTACCATAAAGGAAGCCTCGGGTCAGACAATCATCATAAGTGGCGAGCAGCAGGGTGAGTTGAGACACCCCTGAAGGTGGCACCAATACTGGATCACTCCCCAGCTTGAATAGTCGACCAAGCATAACCGGTTAATGATTAGGTATTACCCCCGGTGACGTCGGGTTGGTTGGTGCTTAGTGCTTAGTGCTTAGTCAGATAATATGAGGTGATCGTGATCGAGGGTTTTGGTGGGTTATGTGCAGGAGAATGCGAAGGGGATAGCTTATCAATTAATCCACCTTAGTGCCCGTGGTTAGTGCGTGTGTGTGTGGTTGGTGAGACTGAGGGAGTAAAGTGCGTGAGACATTACAGACTTGAGGGGCATGA